>JANHZU010003688.1:222846-234917 GCA_032468055.1 Acrochordus granulatus
AATTTTGTTCCATCAGTACTATAATAGGATTGGCCAACTGCATATTCATCAATGGTTGGCTGTTTCATTATTAATTTTAGTTGTAAATAAATGTAAAGTATGTAGGATATAACTATCATATCAAAATACCCTGAGCACAGAATCCACTGTTAATTGTTAACAAAACTGGATATCATCAAAAGTTGAATTAATTGTGGTGAGAGGGAAACTAATGACATTGCTTGACTTATAGCCCCTCCATTCCTCATTCTAACACTCTACCTTTTACTATTGTTCTTTTAGAAGAAATGTTAGAAACTAGAAAGGTTCGTACTTAAAATTTGGGAGGAATCTAGGAGTCGAGTTTATGAGAGTTCATTAAGTGCCCACCCACTTTTGCTTCATAATTCAAGAGATAATTGTAGTACAAGTTGGTCCATTTTAAAATCGGTCAGTTTGCATTATAATATAGTCTAATTTGTCTTCTTGCACATAATGATTATATATAGTATCTTCAGAAATAGCATAGATTAATTGATAATCAGGAGTTCCTCTCTTTGTGTGCTGAATTCTATAGTGTTAGCAGGTAGGTAGTCTTCATTATACTTCCATACAGTGTGTCTTTAAAACTTAAATTTTATTTTTAATATTGGCTAGAACTGTGAGGTATTTATTTCCCTGAAATTTCTTTCTTAGATTTTTATTATTAGATCATATCATATGTGGAGGCCTTGGTATTCTCTCAGCTTTTTTTTTTCATTTGCTTGAAGAAATGTCATTACTTGATTAAGTCAAGTAAATCATACAATTTAATTATGTAAGTAAGTCAGGCAAGATGAGTACGAGTAAATATGTCATTTACTCCCTGTTTAACATAGTATCTTCCCTGCCAGTGTCAGTAAGAGTGTGGTTTTCTCCTTGGCAGTTCCTTGATTATTTTCTGCTTGATTGTTTGTTTGGTGTTAAGCCCTATTTATCTGGGTATTGGTTGCTGCAGAGGATATGTTCTCATTTTTTTGCTTCCTTAGTTTTTATTGTCTTTTGAATGGTGAGTAAATGTGGTTTATCTCTATATGTTTATTAATAGTTGATTTGTGTACATGCCAAGCTCCAGGAATTCCCTAGCATTCTTGGATTTACCTTGTTCACAGATGTTCACAGATTCCAAGAATCTAAGATGTTCACAGATTCCAAGCTGAAATTATGGTTGAGCCTGTCTACATGTTGTGAGATTACAGAGTTTTCATCTGTCTTCTTACTGCTGGCTGATATTCATGGATGTGCTCTGCTAATCTTCTATCTGTCCTACATAGTAGCTGAACAGTTCTTAAACTTGTAGATGACTCCTGTTTATTTCGTGGGGCTTCTAGGTCTTTTGATTTACTTAAGATGTTTTGGGGGCTTTAGTTGGTTTGTATAGTACAGTGACGCCCATGTGGTTGTAATGGTCTGATGCTTGTTTCTGAGATGTTTTTGAAGTATGGCAATGTTATCCTTTTCATAGCTTGTGTTGGTTATGCTGTAACAGGTTGAGTGGTTAGGCACTTTTTGTGAGGATATCCATTTTGTTGAAGATGTTTTATTATCTGGGTTCTTTATTCTGGTGTTCTGGATAGCTGCAGTATGTTTGTACTCATATGAAAAATATTCTTACACAGTTCCCCTTGTAGGAAATTGATTTGTAACTTTGATTACAGGCACTTGTTTAGTTTGGGTAGTTTCACAATAGATTTGTGTTTTGAATTTGTTGTCATTGTCTCTGCTGATATCCAGGAAGGATATTTTTTCTTCTTCCCTTGTGAATTTTATTCCTTTGCAATGACGTTGACTTTGTTTCATAAGTCTTTTCTAATTGTACCTTTTTTACTATGCCAATGATGTAATCTGCACACCTGATCTACACTTTTGATTCTGTGTGTAGGAGTGCTATAGTTTTTAGACACTGCATTAATCTCTGTAATTGAGACTGCTATAAATCCTAAGAGTAGTGATCCCATGGGTGTTCTGATTTGGTAGTATATTTCTCGCTCAGACTGAAAATAATAGATGAGGTCCACAATTTGTGGTATTTAAATTTTAGCATATTTGGTTAGATTATGTTGTGCAGGACAGCTGCTATGGATTCTTTCACTAGGTCTGGATATATGGATATAGTGTTGTGACATTAAATGAAACTGTAATTTCATTTCATATGTTTAGGTTTTGATTTTGTGGCAGCACTATAGTGTAGAGTTGGCAGAATATTTGCTCTCCTCTGTGAGATATCCAAGCTTTTTTGTAAGTTCTTTTGCTATGTTGTATGTTGGGGTTCCTGGCAATAATTGTATGAAAAACTGAATGTTGGGCTTGTGTACTTTTAAATGTCCACAGAAGTATAGGAGGATGGGTCCACTGCTTTTCATTTGCTACTGTTCTTCTTTTGTAATTTTACCTTTCTTGATTAGATTATTGTGGGTTCTCTTGATCAAGTTGTCAAATTTCAGATTTTGTTGGAGTTTATTAGGATGTAGTTTTTTTCTTCTACAGTAATTCTTTGGCTACCAGATCTTATAATAAAATAAAGCTGCTGTTCTAGTGAAAAATTCTGGTATAGGGTTGGAAAAGAAACAAAATCACAATTAAATACATTGGTTATTTTAATTCCTGCTTTGTATGATTTCTTCAAATTCATTTTGTTTTGTTCTTGTTTTTTAATAAATCTTTTTCATCGTATTGTTAAACCCTTGAAGGTTATTTTTCCTTTGTAAATAAGTAAAAGTGAATTTGCATGGCACTCTGATTGCTCACCCATGGGAAGCTTCCTAATGTGTACAGCCTATACAAATCATAACTTCATAGGCTTTCTGATCACCTATACAATAAAACCCAGTGAAGGAGAGCAAGGGTAAAACTACAGTAGTTTTTTTAAAAACTCTTTTAAAACTCTTGCATGAAGAAGCCTCCATTTATGTACACCCACCTTTACACAACTCTGAATCTGAAACTGGTAGCTTAGGTAACTGTTAAGAGATTCTTTGTTTGGAAGAGTAGACAATCTAAATAGAATCTATAAAACTGAGCTACTTTAAGAGTACAACCGGAATTTTCTCATGGAAGGGGCAATTTCAGTTGTGTTTAGTCATACACACACACACACAGAGTGTTAGTAGATGAAATTGCATTTATACTTAAGCTGAAAGAGAGTACATAAGATATGGTACATCTAATAAAGCATAGAGGAATCTGAAAGGAATATAGAATTAGAGTATCTCTAGCTGAGATTTCAGTGATAGCACTTTGTGCTGAAGTGAACACACATAGCTTGTTTTCTGTCTAAAGTTTTTCCTACAATAACCTTTCATTCCTTGTAATTCCAGGCCTAATTAGCCAAATTCTACTCTTGTCTAAGCAGAGTAACAAAGCTTTGTTCCAAATGAGGCTTTCATTAATATTTTGCCTCCATCTCAGCTTTGTAGGCATCAAATGAGCCTCTTTGAAGCAGCTGTCAGATCCCATTTAAGTAATTCAAGGAAGAGTGCTCCTTTGGGGCTAGCGTGCTCACTGGATCTTGCAAGCTGGCTTCCCAAGCAAAAGGCTATGTGTGCTAACAAGAGACCTTTTATAACACAGCTTTGTTTGCGTTTCTGTCACATCTAAATAGCTGCATCCATTCTCAGAGATTGGATGGGTACGGCCACACATCTTTCATTTCACTTGAGTCCAGACAATGGCAACTATCCCACTCACAAAAATAACCCACATATTCCATAAGTCAATCATAGACAGGAATGAATTATTTTTCAATTAGCAACGTGTAAACAAGTGGGCCAGCTAGTAGTAAGATTTCAGTACAAATCTGCAGCAAAAACTGATGTAATTCAAAATAGCGAGTCCTGCCTGATGAGCTATTTGGCAAATCAGTTTACAAGCTATTTCAAAGTAAGTACCCAAATAGTTACCTCTAGATGAAATTTGGGTGTTGGTATTTCTTATTTCTTTCACAGCTCTCATGCAATTAGACATTCATCTATTAGTCCTATACATAATGCTCATTCTCTGAGGACCAGGAAGGAAAGATTTTCCCTGCCAGTTAGGGCCGACTCTAGTTGGCAGTGTTCATCAGCATTTCCTAGCTGAAAAGCCAATGTGTCTAAAGATACTTCCATGTTGTCATGTAGCCAGCATTACTATATGCCAAGGTGCATAAATAAGTGGTACCTATTTATCTACTTGCATTTTTACATGTTTTCAAACTGCTAGGTTGGCAGGAACTGGGGCAAACAATGGGAGCTCACCCTGTTACATGGCAGCACTTGGGTCTCAAACGTAGACTGCCGACCTTCCAAATGACAAGCCCAGCAGTGTCTCAACAGTTTGCATCACCATACTCTTGAGGACCAAAAAGGCAACAATACAATTCCATGCATGTAATGGCCAAAATATGGATTGAACAGTTCAGGTTGACCTGAAAAGAAGCCTTTGAGTGATGAAGACACAAGCTATGTGCAGCCTAGGGCAGATGTAAACCTGTCCATTTGTATCCTCATACCTAATATCAGTTTTCTTTTTTAGTTTACTATAATTTCCCCAATAAACAATGGAAATGGACTGTCTACCTCTCAGTCATAATCACACATAAGTACCATGAATATCCTTCAACTGATTCTCCCCTTAACTCACATTTGTCTTCCTACCTCTAGACAGCTGATTTCATATTTTTCTTCTAGACAGCTGACAGCTAAAAAAAGAACTTAACTTTTTGGACTCAGGCTGCATACATAGAAATATACATATAAAAGGATGGCTTGATCAAAACTATAAAGGTATGCGGAAAACTATAGTGCAATTCTATACATTGCCTGCAAGAAAATTCAGAATTAATTCCCATGATAATTTTTTACACTTTCAGTTAAAACTGATGATTCACCACATACTTTCAAAGCAGATGTAAAGCAAATTATCTTAGAGGTTTCCATAAAACTGACTGTATTAAAATCAGCAGTCAGATTAGTTCTGGGGTTAATGTCTTTAGTTTACTAGTGAGAAGCTAATCCAGTAAATGTAGATGGTAGAATCCTATTTTTGTGTAAACTCATTTAGAGACAAACTACAAACATTTCAAAACAAGTTGAGTTCAGGTAATATTTAGATAACATGATAGCTCAAATTATTATAGCATTTTCAAAGATATAGGAACTCATGTTTCCTGATAGGGATTTTTTTTTTCCTCACAGAATCACTTTCAAACAGGTCTAAAAATTCCAAGTTACTTATTCAAGAATATTGATTCCAAGTAATATATATAGACAAGCAAGTTATAAAATCTAACTGTATGTTATGAAATTATATAGTAAATCTTATCCAACCTAGTACAGAGCCAATGTACAACTCCCAGAAAACACAGCTGGCATGAATACACAGCTGGCATCAGGTTGAGGAAGGCCAATTTAGGATTTCTGTTATTAAAATATCATATTGCAAACTTCTTAAGGTAAAGACACATATGAAATGAGCATAGGAATACATCCATACCACAATGCTATCAAGAAACAGTGAAAAATTCTCATTTTGGTAAGACATTCTCAAGACAAATTTTGGAATCTCTCATTTACTTGGGTTTTTATAAATGGGCAGGTTGAACATAATTGTTCAAAACAATTCTATATCTTGTTAAATGCATTTATTTATATTTTTTGAAAAATCAATTTTCCCTTCCTAAACCCACCATTCCTCTTCAAAAAGTGTCACTGACTGTGAAATTACCTTCCATGTTAGACTAGAAACAATATAATGGCCGTCACAAAATCAAAATAATTTGCTACACAACTTTTAAATATACATTCTAAGTGTGGGGTTTATTTTTTAGTGACTGGAAAGTTTTGCACTAGTTTTAACATTAACCCTTTCCCTCCAAATGATACATACAACTTGTAAGATGTGAAACAGTAAATATTCAAAGTAACCATTTATTGAGAAAGTTCAGTACCTACCCAATTATGTACTCTTGAATGGAAGAATGAAAAGAAAATCAAGTTTCAAAGGATGAAACTACAAAAAACACAACTATCTACATGTTTCCTTTTTTAATAATACATGTATTTTTATATCACTGCCTTTTTAATCAGAACAGATTAATAGAATTCTTTTGAGAAACCAAATCATAGTAAGCCATTTTGTTTTCTGTGGCTCTGTATTTCTGTTGTCTGCAAATAAGCAAATATTGCATATGCAATACCATCAAAGGGGTACTTTTTCATAAACTGCATATAAAATAGTCCAGTTGCACAAACAGGTAACTTGCCATATATGCAATTCTTCTGCAATAAAGAGTCTGTTTTTGAAACAGAATTTTCACTTTCAGAAAAGTGTGAACTCAACAGATTTCAAAGAAAAATTTGTATATCATTCAGAATTGTTGCGAGTTGGACAGTACACAAATTTAATAAAAAGGGGGAGGGATTATGTAATGTTGTTTAAACAACCCCTAATCTAGACCCATGGATTTCAGTGATTCCCACAGAAACCAAAGTAAGTTTTTAATGCTATACTTTGAATGAAGTAAATCTTAAAAAGAAATTCCCTATGGAAGAAACAATAACCAAAAAAACTGCTGGGCATTATCCAACTAAAATATTTCTTATTTCTAGGTTATATGGACTGCAGTCAGGATCCATGGGGCTTTGCCACTGCTTCAATGTGATGAGAGTGAACAAAATGCTCAACTCTGAACTTGTCTCCTAAATAAGGGATTCTGTGACTTAAATATCAGGCCTTTCCTGCTTCTCTCATTTATTTATTGTGTCCACCAGAGTGGTCTTATTGTGACCATATACTTTTCACCTGCAGAAAGAATTGTGTTGCTTGTACAGTCATGCACAGAAAAACAACAGAACTAGATGTTACAGAATGTTTTTCAGTTTTGCAATGAACAAGGGAGGGAAATTACACAGACAACACCAAGAAACATGCAAACGCTCAAAAGACCTGAAGAGACAACTGTGAAAGCCAAACAAGAAATATCCCAACAAATTGAAATTTGTTCTGTATCACTGTTAAAGATATCTTCTTATAAGGAAACATCAAATTATGGAATTCTCTCATTGATGCGCTAATGACAAACATAGTCTTTAAAGGACAACCACAAAAATTTTCTTGCATCTCACTGCTTGGACTCCAACATTGGTCCAATATACTTTAGACACTCAGCAGTCTTGCTCCTTCGGCACCAGTTTTAACTCCCATTTAGCTATTGATCTCCTCTTTGTTTTCTTTCTTTTGAGGACTAAGTTCAAATGCTGGGAAGCGGGAATTTTCAGGCTCCAAAATGTCAGAGAGGAAGTAGATAGCTCCTGCCATGCCTGAAAGAGATTAATTTCAAAAGAAATGTGGTATGTGCATTCATAACTTTAACAATGGGCATGCAGGCAAAAGTTTTGAGGAGAAACTGGACTAGCTTTAAGTCAAATCTTTCTCAACAAGATGTTAAAACTGTTGTGCAAACCTACCTAAGACCACCCATCTCCTTTTATTACGAAGTCACAATTTGGAGAGAAAGGTAGACCACGGGAGACATCAAATTCTCTTCCATGAAAGCATAATGTCTACTAGTATCATATATTTTTTGCTAAAAAAAATAAATTACAGTGCTCAAATTTGGTGGTACACTCTGAAGAGTCTAATGACTGTAAAAAAATCAATTCAAAACTTGTCCATTGCAGCCTTATGTTGATTAAAAATTGCATGGGAATTCCTGCAAGAATTCTTCCTGAAATAAGTTAATAAATTAGACTGTCCAAACAAACAAAGATTTTCTGAACCCTTTTCAGTCAAAATTCAATCCCAGGGCTGGGAACAGCATTGTTTGCTTTGATTTATAATGTATGCTAAGAACTGGATGGAGGCAGAGTGCTCCCACAAACTCTTACTAGTCCTCTCAATGGAATTCAGCACCATTTATGATACTATCCTTCTGGATATTTGGGGGCATTGTGAGAAGTTACCATTCTATAATGGTTTTGTTTTATCCTGTGTGGTAGGTAGGACAGGTCAGTTCAATGGATACTCTCTTGTACAATGACCAGGCTTTGATCATTCACCCTCTTTTTTAAACTAACAGGTAATCTGTCAATCTTGGGGGATGTATCATTTACTGCAATTTTATACTTTCTGCCAAATCAGAAATGCTGCTGAGATCTTGATCCAGAAATATGGAGATAGAGAAGGAACAAAATTGCTTAATCTCAAGCAAAATGGAGAATTATCAGAAAGGCTTTCTATTAGCTCTGGTTTGAATTTAATTTTAATTTAATGGATGGGATGGCAGTCTCCAAAAGAGCAAATCTGCAATCTGAGGACTCACAGCTGCTTCAGAAGGGCAAATGGAGGCCATGTCCGTAAGGGCTTTTGTCTATCTTTTACAGATGTTCTTATCTGAAGTGGAGGCCCTAGTGCCAATAATTTATGCCCTTATCATCACATGCCTAGATTACTGGAAGGTTCTGTACAAGAGGCTTCCTTTGAAGAACTCTTGGAAAATATGGTTGGTGCAAATTCAGCAACTTTTTTGTTGACCGGCAGGTGAAAAACCACTGCAGTCCTATGGACTTTGATTGGCTGTAATTCATCTGGGGGGGAAATAGGCTACAGATTAGTCTGCATCCAAAGGATACAATCCCAAATAAATTATTTATGAGAGCATAGATTTATCTGGGAATAGGGAACCACATTGTACAAATGACCCTGGGAAAAAGTACCATTGAACTCCATGACTTACTTTCACTATGAATTTTAATTTATTTCCAAGTAAATCTGGAGAATATGAAGCCTTTAAAAACAACATGACTCACTTAAATCTTGTTAACATCAGTGAGAGTTGCCATGTAATGGAGAAAAAGTTACATAGTTAAGTACATATCTACCTATTTCAATTATTTTCTACTGATTTAGGATTAAATCAGTAGAATTGGAAAATTTGAAAAATTGCCCCCAAATCTGAAGACACTTTTCAATCTGCTGCCTTCTTGAAATTTTAGATTAAAGCTTGCACGTTTCTAGGCAATGTGGCATGAAACTACTTGGGAATTCTGGGAGTTATACACCAAAGCCATCTAGATCGCAACTCTTTATTTGAGCATTCTCATATTGTATATCTACATTTTGTAATACAACCAATGCTCTAAATGTCCTAGATAAATCTCACAGAGAAGGAAAGCTATAAGGAGCATACAGAGCTCATTCATAAACATAGATTCTGCCAATAAATTCATTCTGTGTTAAACTGCTAAATACTCTTAGGAATGGGGAAAAAGTTGGAAGATAAAGAAGGGCCATAGTGTAGAGGTATAAAGTAGTTTGAATTTTGAAAATAGGATTAGCATCATAACCTTTTTATGGAGGTCGGAACAGGCACAACATTAAATCTGTAAAATTATTCAGAACTTGACAGATAAAAGTATTTTGGTTGGATCCAACTCAGTTTATCAGAAATTCACATATATTGAAGCCTGACTTTATAGTCCTGTGATGCAAATTTATGCTTATTGAATATAGAGTTCGGGAAAACAATCTGTTACCTTCAAACAATGAGTAGGGACGGTCAGGAATACGGCATCCATGTGCACCATAGTCTAGACACCACTCAGCAAACTGAAAACACATGGAAAATAAGTGAGACAATTTGTAAGTATCTTTGCAAACAATATACATAAATAAATATGTAACTCTGCAGTGATTACAGATTATATAATGTTAATCTCTATTAGTATAAACTCCAAGGAGTAAATGATCAGCAGTTTATATGACAAGCTCTATTGAGCAACCAGTAGCCCACAGGTCAGAAATTCAATTGTGTCAGAAGGTGAAGGCCATCCCTAGTTTGGACCATCATTCAAAAAAATTCACAATGGTATTGAAAATAAAGTGCATTATCATAACAACATCATCATTCAGACTCTTGCTGCTTAATTCCAATGTGTCTCTACTATAATGACTGAATAAATTGGGTAAAGACTTAATATATTTAGTTATCCTTATTGAAACTTTTGTTTAATTGGGAAGAAAAATCAGATGTGGATCTCCACAGTCTCTACTAACCAATTGCTAACCAGCACCCAGGATTCTGTGGTAGCAGATTGGGTTAAACAACCCAATCCAACCAAACTAACAGCATCTCAAGGTTTGCAAATAAGGATTCCTGCATTTTTCTACATTCAAAGAATATTCCTTTTTCAAGAAATTATATAACAAAAATCTATGCACAGCAAGCAGTTTGGAGAATCCCAGGATTTCCAAGAAGCCAAGCACCTTCAAGAGAAAAGGCAACTGTGATGGGATGACCACAAGCAGTTCAATAATCCAGGGAAGAGGCAAAAAATACAGATTAAATACTTTGCAGGGGCAGGGAGGAAGAATTGGGAAAACTAAAGGTACTGCTGGGAAATGAAATGGAATACTTCAGATAGGAACATAGCTGGCTGGCTAGATATCTAACTCTTGTCGCAAGTAATTTACACTTGAAATAACTGCATGCAGGTTATTCTTGTTAATTTTTTTCAATAATAATAAATACATAACCTGGGCATACATTTGCTTCATTATCCCTCTGCAAATCATTCTAGCAAAGGGCAATCAAATTCATTCTTCATTTAATACAGTTGGAAGATTTAAAATAAAATTGTGATTAGAGTATTCAGTGTAATGTTGATTTATTAAGCCCCTTTCTCTTAAAAAAATCAAGTGCCATCTTTCAGCAGTGACCTTTTTTGTATCATGGGAATATTTCAGAAGTTACTCTTCCTCTTTGCTTTGACTAGGGCAGAAGAAATCTTCAAGTGATACATCAATAAGAACAGGGATTTGGTGTTTCTCTAAAAACAGAGAAAATACCTTGCAAGCTCGGTAAAGATACTTTTTATCTTGAGTTAGGTGATAGAGAGATAGAAAAGAGTAGCCATTTCCAGCAGTCCCATGACATATTCCATATCCTTTCCTCAATAATCCTCTTTGCCAAATGACATCACTACATTCCATAGCATCCTTCAAATATTTATCTTCCTTGAAAACCTGTGGATATCAAGAAGCACAGAGTCAGATGCCCTTCTTAGTCAAACCTCAGCACAAGTTAGGAAATGATTTTGTGGCTACAAGTGATCCTTGATTTTTGACTGTAATTAAGCCCACAATATAAGTTGAAAGTTGTAACAATCATTAAGTATGTAACCATATCACCATGACCAATGTTACAACCTTTACTGCAGTGGTCATTAAGCAAACACATTGTTCCCAATGGAGCAAACACCAGTTTTTGGCAAAAATGTCATAAATCTTAGTCATGTGACTGCAGGACATTGTAAATGTGGGTTGGTTGCCAAGTGCCCAAAATGCAATCATGTGACTGCTGGGGGTACAGCTGTTGAACTTTGAATTTGGATCATAAGTAAGTAGCTTTTTCAGGTTCCATCGTAATTTCAAACAATGCTAAATGACTGGTTGCATGTTGAGGACCACCAGTATATGGATTTAAACTACAAAGCTCTAGAATCTATTTGCACTTTCTCTGCAGAGGGACCAAACATGTTTTGCCATAGAATTGGGCATGGGACTCATTGCAATGTAATTTATATAGGAAAGAGTGTCCCTTATAGAAAAAGCATCTACATTTAGACCGAACACATCTCTGCAGGACCACCCACCCACATTCCACCAATTGGATGCACTGTCATCCAGGTATTTCAAACTGTTTGTAAGAGCACATGAAGGTATAAATCTGAGAAATCTTCTAAAGACAACTTCCTGGATGAGGCAAATTTTCCACTAAGGACTTGCCAGTTCAAATGTAATTTATCTTTCTTAATCCACTGTCTAAATCAAGACTAATGAAAGCATCTCAAATCAAAATATAACTTCAATTTATAAAATTAAATAAAGACTTTATATGTTGCAAGCTATGGAATTAATAAAAGTAACAGAATGCAGCTTGGAGTAAAATTTCATTTAAAAAACAGCTTGTCTCTAAATTTGGCAAAGGAAGCATTGCCACAAAATTTGTTTTTTGTTGGTTCCAACAAGACTGAGAACTAGTTACTAGTTCTTTCAATCCTGATTAACACAGGGAA
>JANHZU010003688.1:353379-366912 GCA_032468055.1 Acrochordus granulatus
TGGTATTGACCATCTGGTGATGTCCATGTGTAGAGTAGCCTCTTGGGTTGTTGGAAAAGTGTATTTGTTATGATTAGCTTGTTCTCTTGACAAAATTTAATTAAGACGATGATTTATTGGATTATCATACTATTATATTTCCTGAGAAATAAGTGAATATGAGAAATTTTTGTGAAGATGATATTTCCTCTGTTAAACGTTTGAAAAAATGTTAAATCTTGAGCAAACCATGTATTTTATTTAACCCTGTATGGTCTATAATACAGTTAACAGTTTAAACCCAGCAGGTGATGAATTGAATCATCCATCCAGCAATGAGCTTGACACATACAAATACTTTATGAAAGCTGAATATCTGAATTGCAGCTTATGTCACAAAGGGATGTAGAAAATCTGGTTATATTTCACTTCTCATGTTTGTGCAATGTATCACTGAAAATATAATTAGAACTCAGGAATCTGTTGATGAAATAGTACTGAAATGTGGATGAAGAAAAATGGTAATCCACATTTGATCTTTTCTAGTCCAGATTTATTTCTGATATTTAGGGGAAAATAGAAAACAGAACCCAAATCCCTCTATGCCTATATAAATTAATTAATTTGTAAATCAATTTTATAGGCCAAAACAACTCTGGGCAGCATAAAAAATGATCTAATGCAATTAAAAAACCTACAAAAGAAGTCAAAAGCAGGCAAATAACCCAGCACTAAACTATCCAAAACACTGATAATATTTACACAATGGTACAAATTTCTTAACCCAAATCTTGTGAATGTCTGGATTAATTCTGCATACTGGTAAAATCATACTGGAAGTGAATAAATGTAACCGAGATCAAAGCAGCAGAAAGTCGTATGCTTATCCTGTTGCAAGTTTAGATCTCCATCTGTCCTAACTCAAAACATTCATGGAACAGACAGATAGATAAAGGAGGCTTCCGTGTCACATACCCAGTTCCTGGTTTTCTTTTATGAAAATGCAGAAAGAGGAAAATGATGAAATGGGAAATGGAGAAACAAAGAAAAATTAATGGATCTTTCTCCAACCTGAGTAATTTCTAGAGTATCACTTACTGCAATCCCTGTGCTGATCATTCTGCTATAATATAAAGATCAATATATTTTATGATAAACTGTAAAAGCTTCTATTCAGTCTTCATTTGATAGAACAAAAACTACAATTTCCCACTCCTAAGAGGTACTAGTATTTTAATGAAAATTCTATCTGCAAAATAAATGCTTAAAAAAATCTTTCAATAAAAGAGCTATCTACTATTTTTTGTACCACTTTCCCTTCCATTTTAAGTATTCAACTTTGTTTTCAAAAATAGTCTTTTCATACATTTCACATTCAAAGTGCACTTCAGTAGTGATCTGTTTTTATACAAAACTCAAAGCAATACGTACACTCATGTAGACTTTCAACAGAATCAGCATGTATATTGCTTTAAAAAAATATAGTGGGGGAAAATTGGAAATGAACATATCAATAATCTGAAATATATTCAGCTCATTTTTTCCCCTTTGGTATAAAAAATAATAATAATTTTTATTCATGTGAAGTTTTATGCCATCTGTTTTTAAAATAATTTTTGGCTGGGGATTCTGTCTTGCTGTTTAAGCAAAAATAATATTCGCTTAAGAATTGAGCCATAAGTTTAAAAATGCAAATGCAAGGAGGAATAATAATTGAAATATCATTACAAACTTTTCATAACAGTGTATGAAAAATATTAATTTCAAAACCTGAACTTAGTATAAGGACACCTCAGATGAAACCAAGGACAGGCTGTATTGGAAAAAAAAGCTTTATAGAGAAGAAAACAGCCAAATAATCTACCTCGGGAAAAGGGGGGCAAATGACAAAAAGGCATCATGACAAAAGAAATCATGTGATTTACATAATTCTGTCCAATGTCAAGACCCATGCAGTAAAGACTGGTGTTGTGATGCTGCAATACACTTTACAACATTTTTTGCTTACTGTGATTTGTACTAGACACATACTGTAGACAAATTGCACAATTTCTCAGAATTTTTTTATGTTCTCAGTTTTCCAATATGCCCTTGAACTGCAATGCAAAAATAGTTTGAAACTATTCCTGAAATGAAAAAAAAAATACACAGTAATAATCTGTATAAAAAGTATATTGTTGTTCAATTGCTAAGTCATATCTGACTCTTTACTATGCTGTGGACCACAGCATGCCCACTTCCCTCTACTCCACTCCTCCCAAAGTCCAGCCAAACCCATGCCCATCATACTGACTATACTGTCAAACCATCTCATCCTCTGCCGTCCCCTTCTCCTTTTGCCTTTAATCTTTCCCAGCATCAGGGTCTTCTCCAGTGAGTCCTCCCTTTGCATTACGTGGCCAAAGTATTTGAGCTTCAGTTCAGTATCTGTATGAATATAGATTAATCCAAATAGTAGTGACTAGCCCAGTAATTGTAGCTACATGCTATTTTCTAATAAATTATATTTTTGGCAACACTGCCTTTGAATATTGTCAGACAAATCATTGATATTCATGATTTCAATAAACTAGGTCTCTATACTACAATTTGCTTAAATAATTCAAAGCATTAAACATTTGCATTTATAATAAAAATTTATAGTGCCCAAATTACTAGTGATATTAACAAGCACCAAGAAAAAACTGAATATAACAATTATCTACCTGCAAAATTTAAATTGTAATACTTTTTTCATATCAACTCAATAGTAGAAAACTTTTTTCATATCAACTCAATGAAAACTTTTTTCATATCAACTCAATGAAAACTTTTTTCATATCAACTCAATTTTTGCATAATGAACATTCATCAAATCAGATTTGTTCCATAAAAATTAAAACAAAATTAACAGTAATAAATTACCCTCTATAGTTTTTACTGTTAACAGCTGCTTAGCTGATGGTTTTTTGCCTAGAAAAGATATGACTCGCTTTTATGAGCCTCAGCTCTAATCTGCTGCACCACCGCACCTCTCAACACAATTGTTGACAACACAACAACAAAATATATTGTGTAGGTTTTCAAAGCCAATCATAATATCCAGTTGAGATATTACAGCACGTTCTTCAACTTCCAAATATATTGGATGTCAATTCCTACCTTTTCCCGTAAGTCCAACCTCCAATATAATGACAGTTACAAACTGGGTTTTTCCCCAGTTGTACCTGAAAAGGCCATGGATTAAACCTGGGATTATCTTTATCCAAGCTACTACTCAGCTTTAATGCTGTTTTTTGCAGAGGACAGATGGAGAGAAATAGATAGGCTTTGCAAGGATTTGGAGTTCAGGTTTTGGGAGGGGAGCCATGATAGCAAATGGCAATTATTTTACCAGAACTTTTGTAAAGTGTTCTTTTTTTAGAAAGTATATGTAAATCTTAGCTAGGTTATTTCCATACAGCACCATTTAACCATTCCTGAAGCAATAAATCAGTAATATAAACAGACTTTAAGTTATCATACCATGCCTCTCCTGTGGAAATGCTTATGACTGGGAAGGATAAATAGGGCTTTTTAACATTCATGATGAAATGTTTTGCCCCACTCCCTCAAATTCTAAAAGAGTTATAGTCTACCTCTTGTTTCTTAAATTTTAAGTTTAAGCATCTTGGGTATATAGAAGACTTGGAAAAGTCAGCTGTCCTTGTTCAGGCCAGCTTGTCCAGGCACATATACTATTTTTTCTAAATTTTTTTGAATGCATGACGACAAATTTACTGGTATGATGACAATTACTTCTATTTCTCTGTCTATGATAATCTATTTGGAAGCTGCTTCAGTCATAACAATGGATGTAGCTACCTTTTTCTAAACTGTTGGTTAATTGCCAATTCTTTTATATGTTCATCAATATAA
Organism: Acrochordus granulatus; assembly: GCA_032468055.1. Classification (NCBI taxonomy): domain Eukaryota; kingdom Metazoa; phylum Chordata; class Lepidosauria; order Squamata; family Acrochordidae; genus Acrochordus; species Acrochordus granulatus. The sequence continues at coordinate 357,256 of JANHZU010003688.1, forward strand.
TGGAAAGAATATAAATTGTCCTTGACCAAATCCTTGTTGATATGCTATTTCTCAGTGTATTAGCCATCTCCTGTTTCTTTTTCAAAAACATTTTTTAGTTTAGTTAAAAGTATTGCTGAACATGTGAACTATAGGATTTTAATCTGAAATCAATAAACTGTTATGATTAGCTTGCTGAATGGGCTAATGCCTTTTTTTCTAATGCCTCTTTTTCCCTCCCTTTATTATTTTTCTAGCTTGCCTGAATCAGAGTTGATAAAGCAATCTCACTTGAGTTTTATACTTTCTGGGAAACGCATGAAGTTCTTTTTTTTGTTTCCTCTTGATAGAACCTATTTAGAGAGGCACAACAACCACCTGTTACTTCTGGCACATCCTTCTCATTTGGAAATAGATCTGTTTGTTCAGACTTGGGGAAAAGGTGTGAGTTCTTATTCTCTGTATTCTCAGACTTATAAGAATGTATGAGAGAATGCTCAATATAAGATATAAGGCAAACTATGTCAAAAGTGTCTGAACATTCATATATTTATTAATCATATTTCTATGCCGCCAATTTCCAAAGACTCTTGGCAGCTTACATAGGTTAGTGATTATACATTTTTATTTTACCCTGCTCCCCTTGGCTGGCCAGTGATATTCATATCTGGGGCGTCCTCCAAGAGTCCTGTTCCGCCCCTGGGATGGGCGAGTTTTTCCACGCCAACTTCGGTGTTCCATTGTGCCAAGTTGCTCCTCCATTGACCAACCAGCAATTTTTCCCCTCCAAAGGAGTCCCCATTAATCTACTTCCATTTTCATGTGCTTTCAAACTGCTGTGTAGGCAGGAACTGAGGCAAGTGATGGGTGCTCACCCCGTCATGCGGAGCTTGTGGATTGAACCTGCCAGAGTGCCGGCCATTTCTGGCGGCACTAATCCGCTGCGCCACCACACCTCTCAACACAATTGTTGACAACACAACAACAAAATATATTGTGTTGTCCGAACAAATATGAAAAATTTGTTCATATTTGACTTTTATACAGTATGTTTTTATGTCTGATAATGTAAATATTATCCCCCATTTTTTGGATAGAGAATAAAAGTAATGTAAAAAATGTATTTTTCCAGACTTAAATTAAGCACGTTCCATGAATTCAGAGTAGTCATACTTTAAACTGAATTTTTTAAAAAATTAGTATTAGTACTGGAACTGTAAAAAAACAGCAAAAGATGTGGGCCATTTTTGTACATCAAAAAATATGCACTTACCTAAACTTAAAATTAAGTTTAATTAAATTAAGCCATGAGTTCAGAGTAGTTATACTTCAATTTTTCAAATGAACATTTGGACTGGGAGGAACTGCAAAATGTCTATGAAGATGTGGGCTGTTCTTTTATATCAGTCTAATCATGAAATGATTGAATGTTGAACATGCCCTCCTAGGCACCTGTGCATGACCACCAGTTTAATGAAATATGATTTTAGTCAATAATAGCAGAAAGATCACTTATTAGATAGTAAAGTCAGTAAAGAACAGAAACAGTAAATTGTATTGTGTATAAATATAAATTGTGTGTAAGCAACTTATTCTAAACAAAGTTGTAGGTAACTGAAACTCTTACCACTTTATAAAGAAAAAGTAGTGGTCATTTTACAAGGTTGGCTGGAATAACACTAGTTGCCAACTATTTATGATTTGCAAAATGATTCAGTGTATTCAAAGGCAAAACCATTTTTGCTACTGTGCCCTGAACCACAAGATCTACAGGTCTGTGTAACATATTCCATCTCCAGAGACTGATCATCCCAGAATTCGCAGAGACATTCCATCCTTCCTCTGGATCCTTCCATCCACTCCCTTTGTGGCCATTTGGGAGTAGTTTGGCTGATTTCTGGAAATAAATTTTTCAGAATTGAAAGTGGATATTCTAGGCAAATATCCATGATTTGTTCTAATTGGCTTGGACATTTACTTTACCAAAGTACCATCTTCCTAACACCACCGTCCCCCAACTGATTCTTTATAGATTGACCAGGTAGAACAAGGTTTGACACGATGTATGATAGCTTTCCATATTCCTGTTCTGTTCCTACAGAATTATTTTCTTGATCAATCAGATGATAGTTATTATTATTACTGTTCAAGTTTTTTTGTTATGGAATATGATACTAAGGAAAGAAAAATATATTCAAGAATAATGGATCAATTAATAGAACAGGAGTGCACTAAAGATACAAACAACAAACACAACTACAATGCAGTTTTGCTTCCCCACTTCGTTTAAAAAATAATCTGTGATGCTCATATGTGTATGTGAGCTAACAGTAGCAATGTCCACTACATGTCAATTTGGTATTCTAAAAATCATAATCAACTTCTTTCTTTGGCACTATCTTACTGTCTTAAGCAATTTGTTATGTAAATGCACAAAAATATATTTTTCTAGACTTTTATACTTCCCTCAAACTCTAATACTGTCAGGCTTTTCATGTGAGATACTTCTAAATAGTTGATTTGAAAAACATTTTGCTGAAGCTAATTTAACCATCCTATGTCTCATGAAATCATTCTTGACAGGAATTTAGCCCTCAACATAATTTTGTCATTCATTAAAAATGTTTATCAGATTTCTTAGAAAGGAACCTGCAAATGTAGAATTAATATTATCAAGAAAGGGCTGATATTTCTGTTGATTAGTTAAAATAAATAACTAGAAACTATGAAGACAATTTGGCAAATGCTTGATCTGATGGACAATCATAAAAAGAGTACTATATCCTCATTGATGCATTGGAAAGAATTTAAATTCCTACAACTGCATTTTTGAGGCAAGAATACAAAGGATACATCAACAAAGGAATGTTGTCCATTCAGATGTGCAACTTTTCAAGTTGAAATGTATAGTACTTCAGTAAAGTGTAATATTAAAGCCATGGAATAGAATTTACAAAGACTTGAATGGAATTAAAATCTTTATTTTCATAAGTTTGAAGATGCTCCAACATCTGGCTAGCACATCACTGTATTACTGAGCATTTCAATAAGAACCATCTGTTGAAGAAGCAGCAGCATGCCAATACGCACAGCTGCAAGCATCCAACTCTCCCAGGAAACTAAAGTTGTAGAGGAAAAAAATTACAACATATCATAAACATTTTTGATGAAAATTAAAGGAGTTTTACAGCTCATTTTTCAAGATTCAGCTTCTCTTCCATCCATTTCTTCACTCTAGAGTAGACATTTGGTTTTCCATAAAGATGTTTAGAACTTTGATGTAGCTTCTAATATGTAATTATAATTTAGTTCTTGGAGATTTGGAAGACTTAGTGAAAGGATATACAGACAGTCCTTGACTTACAATTATTTTTTAAATAACTGTTCAATGTTATAACAGCACTGAAAAGGTGACTTATGACCTGGTGTTGGTACTTACAACCATTGAAATATCTCTACGATCATGTAATCACATTTCAGGTACCTGGCATATATTTACAAGTGTTGCAGCATCTGGGGTCACATTATCAAAAGTTCATTTGTGGATGTCATTTGTGACATCCCCAAGGGGTTTCTGACAAACAATGTCAACAGGGAAGCCAGACTCACTTAAAGACGTAGCCAAAAAGGTAGTAAAATCAGGTATGATCAACTTAACAACTGTATCACTTAGCAATGGAAATTCTGGACCCATGTGTATAATAAGTCAATGACTGTCAGGGCGAACAACCAGACCCACACATACAGAGTTTAAGCTAACAACTTTATTACATTCTGCTTATAATGTAGGAATCTCCCCAGACTGACAACTTTCACATGGGAACTACTCGATAAGGCTCTAAAGCATTCCAATATGGTCAGTCTAGCCCTTTTGTGTTTATGTCATGAGTCCAAGCTAAATCTGCACTTGAGCCCTCCTCTCTGATGGGACGGTTGTTGTCTAACAAGGACTACTTGTATACTTCAGTATACTTTTGTTTTATGTAGTATGTCCAGGCTAATTCTGCATTTGAGCCCTCTTTCCTGCTGGAACAGTTGTTGTCCAACAAGGACTACCTGTGCATTTCAGTTTGGGGGCTGAAGTAGAAGTCCAGGATCTTCAGCAGTCTTAGCTAGTCTCTGCTGTCCCCCAGGCTTCTACTACAGACCAGCACTGCTGGCAAGGTTCCTTCTGCCAAGTACTACTATCTCAAGTCCCATGCCACAGCCAGCCATTCTAGCACCAGAGTGTGAAGCTCCAGTTGCCTCAGTTGTCTTTACTAGCCCTGCCACACCCAGCTAATCTTTGCTATCTTTTCCTCCTGATACTAACTGGTGAATTCACCAAGACATTATAATATAAATGTTAATCTAAATAATTCTTGAAGTTAAAAATAATAAAAAAACATAAAAAAGAAAAGAAGGGGGAGGTCCAAATAAATGAGACACTTTTACTTTACATATTAAACTTATAAAATACATTGGTTTACTAAAATACAGTATAATACTATACTAGAATCAAATATTATTGCAATATTTATATACAATAATATTAAATCTAAAAATTTAAAATGTAAAGTATCATAAAATCTGTGCCAAATAAGAACATATTGTTGTATCCTTTGATGTGAAGTAATTTGATCCTTTGTGGCACAGCGGCTTAATTCCACCACTTATGTCGACCAGAAATGGCCAGCACTCCAGCGGTTCGATTTGCAGCTCCGCATGACAGGGTGAGCTCCCATCACTCGCCTTCAGCTCTGCCCATCCAGCAGTTCGAAAACATGTGGAAATGCAAGTAGATTGATGGGTACCTCTATTGGAGGGATAAAGCTGGACAGCAAAACAACAGAGCAGTGAGTCGGTACATAACTCACCCATCACAGAGGTGGAGCAGGAGTCTTGGAGGATGCCCCAGATATGAATATCTCCAGCCAGCTGAGGGGGGCCCCGAGTAAATAAAAAGTAATGTATAATCTCTAATCTATATAAGCTGCCAAGAATCTTTGGAAATTGTTGGCATAGAAATATGATTAATAAATAAAAATTAGCAGAAAATATAAACTTTTACATCTACAACAAAGAAAACCTGATTCCCATAATGCAAGCATATTCTTTGTGAAGTCCAGTACATTTGAAATACAATTGAATCAGCTTTATTCTGAATTCTATTTTAACATGTTAAGAACATGAAGCCACTGATGCGGCATTATCAGATTTTCATATTTGAATACATTAATAGCATCCACTTTAAAAATACTATTGAACTTTTGATGAAGATATGTTATGGGTTAAATGTCTATCAAGAATACCATCAAAACAGAATGCATATCAGGTGCCTATAAACCAGAAAACCATCTGGCCAAGACTGAGTTGTTAAAACATGCTTAAATTGAAAATATCACCACTGTTGAAAACTAGGAAGGGTACAATGTGAAGTTGGGAAAGATCCTTAAAATTATCATCACATATTAACGGATTTGAAGCCATGATCATGTTTTGTCCATATTTTTCAATAAAACATTATTCACTTATTTTTAGATTTTTTCCATTTTTCTTTAATCCAAAGTATTAATAATCATTAGTCTCATGAAAATCAAATTTGCAATTCAAATATTTCTTGTAGCTCACATTCCTGGAAATTATTTTGTATTATATGCTATTCCAAGGACTTGCCATGATTGCAAGGATAATAAATAATAATTTTCCAACATAGAAAATTATATTCCACTGAATTTTCATTCCATCTACTCATGGTTGATAAAATATAAGCTCAATTATATTTTTGCAAATCAAATAAGGTAAAGCCACACTCTTCAATGGTAATTTCAGTTTAATTAATAACTTGGTGGAATAACTGATTATGTGTCTTAAACTTGTCGTTGATCCTTAACAATCATACTGATTTTCTCCATGGCAATCTGTCTTTCAGGTCTTCCAATCATGCATCACCACTGTAATTGAGCCCAATTACCTTGTAGCTAGTGACTAGTATCCCAAATAAGTCATCATTACCTTATCACAGAGATTTTTATATTTTGGCCTGATCATTCTTTGTACTCTATTGTATTTTCCTATTTGTCTCTATGTCTCTATATAATTGCAAAAAATGTATAATTGTAGATAATTATTTAATTTTGCATTCATTTATTGACTTTAAAGTGAGAGTTGAAAATTATCATTTGATTATTCATATCTTTCAAAGATTTTTGATGAGGCAAATAGTGACTTTACATGGTTTGATCATTTTACACCTACATTATTGCAAAAGCACCTAAAGGACATTCCCAATTAATCTCTCTGTACACACACGTGCATACTTACATATCTATGTGCACACATACAAACATAAACATTCCAATTAAACCAAAGCATACTTCAAATTACTTTTTTCAGTCTCCTTTAGTTAATTATCCACAATCATACCTTGCTCCAGTATCTATTTCCTTATTTTTCCATGCAACTCTGTATGTTTCTAATGTTCATGTGATCAGAGGTTTCTTTCTGTTCCTCGTTCCGGGATTATGCCCTCCAAGACTTTTAGAGACTGAGTAATGACTCTAGAAATAGTTTCCTCCTTTTCTTAGCCTCTGTGACAGTTTGATAACTTAAAGACTTTTTTATTTTATTAATAAGTGAGATCTGATTATTTATCCTATTCTCATTAAGTTTGAGATATACTCAAAATATACAGAAAAATACTGCTTATCTACAGTATTTCTGGATGTTTCTTTAATAAGTATGGTTAATGAATGTATTTGTTTTAGTTGTAAATATTTGTTTTATTAGGTTAATTATTGAGTGTGAATTAATTAGTGAACCCATTTGTGTTACAGTATTTTTTTCTTTTGATCTGTCTTTCATGTTGTTAAAAGGATATATAGTGGTGCCTCACAAGATGAGATTAATCCGTTCCGGAAGAACGCTCTTCGTGCGAAATGCTCGTAAAGAGAAACGCAGTTTCCCATAGGAAACAATGGAAAGTCAGATAATCCATTCCATGCCCCCAAAAACATTCACCAAAAATCATTTTCAATGGAATTTGATGTAGAAATGATTGTCCCAAACATCTGAAACAAGTAACTATGATTAACACACGATATAAAGCAGAAATAGAGCAACCTAACCAGCACTTACAGAACTGCTTCGAGACAGCTTCTGGCCTCGGCTGCTGCTGGCTGCCGTCACTTTAAAAGGGCCTTTTTTCTCTCAGCTTGCTGCCGTCACTGCTTGCTGCTCTCACTTTAAAAGGGCCTTTTTTCTCTCAGCTTTTCCGGAAGTCATGGGCGGTTTGAAAGTTTTTTCCCTCCATACTATGAGGGGAGAAGTGATGAGGGGGATTTCTGCTTTATTTGGCACACATGCGGCTTTAAGAATACCCCGGTGCAAAGGAGAGGAGAGGAGGGGGAGGGGACTTCGAGTTCTTTCACTTAATTTATGCTGTTTATGCAGTGAGAGAGGAGAGCTCCGCTGTGAGATTTCCCACGTGAGCTGATCGCATGGTGCTCATTGCTCATGTGGCAGCATAGGCAGAACGCACGCGCTGCTGCCCGTATGGGAATGGAGTGAACTGCGCAAGAGGAGAGACGGCAAAACGCACATGTGCACTTGCTGCATCGGCAGAACCCTCGCGCGGGGTTGCTGTCTGCAACAATGGAGTAAAGCATGAGGTAAGAGTCGGCAGAACGCGCGTACGTGCTTGCTGTGTCGGCAGAACTCTCGCGTGGAGTTGCCTGAATGGGAAATACAGAGTGCACTTACTGATGACGCGCAAGGTTTGGCATGAAGTTTCCTCGTCTCGTGAGTCGCGGTTCGTCTAGCGGAATACTTTTTGATTAAATTTTTTGCTCGTCCTGCGAGTTTCTCATCCTGTGAGTTACTCGGCTTGTGAGGTACCACTGTATTTGTAATATACTTTGATGTAATTATCCATTTCAACTTTCAATTTGCATTTTAATAAAAATATAATTCTTGTCCAACATCTGGTGTCATATATTATTGTGCTTTAATAGTTAAATACATTGTACAAATGTTTTATAAATTTTATCTCAAAAAACGATGTCCTCTGCTTTAATATTATAGCTTGATATAACATCATGAAAATTAAGTTAAGACTTAATGGAACTAATGTACTCTATCTGAGGTCAGTACAGCACTTCTTACCTATTCCTTCCAACACTGAGTTCCTTGCATGCATTCTTTTTTCTTTGGTTTTATTGTATCCAATTCTCAAACATCGCCTGGATAAGTCCCTGCAGTTTTCTTGACAAGGTTTTTCAGAAGTGGTTTGCCATTGTCTTCTTCCTAGGGCTAAGAGAAAGTCATTGGCCCAATGTCACCCAGCTGGCTTTGTGTCCACCATGGGACTAGAACTCACAGTCTCTCAGTTTCTAGCCTGGTGTCTTAACCACTATACCATATATGTTTATATAAAAATATGAATTCAAATGGAATTACTTCCATATAAATGTGTAGTTTGTAGTCACACTATCTGGAATCCTACGTACAAACTTCTATAAAGGTGTTCATAGAATTGGGATAGGATGTTTCAATTTCATTCAGTTTTTCCAATTGAATGTATTGATTTACAAAATAACTATGTTGTTTCAATCACAGATTCTAAGTGGCTTCCAGATAAAGCAGCCATAGTAGAATAACCATTAATAATTATTGAACTATCATATCACAGTATCAGGTTTAACACAATCCCTCTCACAAAGCTTCATCAGGTAACACAAGAACTCAGATATAACCATAGCAGTTATTCCTTAAAGACTCTATATATAAATCATGTTTTAACTGCCTTCTCAATATTAACAGGGAAAGAGTCATCCTAACAATATTCCAGAGGTTGGGACAGGGTCAGATATAGACTGTAAGGCAACAGGAAATTGTAGGCACTCTATTTAATGAGTGCTAATACAGGATAAGGCTGTGTAACAACTGAACTTGTCAAGAATGTTTCCAAGATGTGTAACAAATCCATGATGGGGTAGGGAAGGACTGTCTTTGAACAGGTATGAATGTATGAAGAAACAACACATACAAGGGGGTATCATAAAGATTTAATTATCACAATGAACAGAATGAGATATAAAGTTAAATTTGGCATCTTGAACTAAAATTGTCTCCACATAGTCATCCTGCAGAGCCACACATTTTTGCCAGCATTTCTTGAACTTCTGCAACCCATGATTATAGAAGTCACGCAATTGAAGAATGCAAGAACCAATGTTCCACTTCCAGAATGACATCATCTGTGTTGTCAAATTGCTGACCTCGCAGTGGCTTATTCATTTCAGGGAAGAGAAAGAAGTCGCTGGGTGCGAAATCAGGCAAATAGGGGGATGGGGTAAAATTTCATATCAATGCCTGTCAGCTTCCACAGCAGGTGCTTGGGCAGAATGAGTGGGAGCATTGCCAGCTAGGACACAGTGCCTTTGCTGATCATGTTTTTCTTTCATTCCTGTTGTAATTTCTGCAGAAGATTGCAGTAGTAAGCACTGATGGTTTGACCCTTCAAAAGGTTATCAGGATTACGCACAACAATCTCAAAAAAACAGACAGCATGATCTTCCCTGCAGGTTTTTGCATTTATGCCTTTTTGAGGGAGGGAGGAGTATTTCCACTCCTTGCTCATTTCTTTGGTCTCCAGATTGTACAGGTAGACTCAGCTTTCATCCATAGTTATGAAAAGTG
>JANHZU010003689.1:0-22130 GCA_032468055.1 Acrochordus granulatus
CCCATGACCGGGCCTGAACCCGGACTGAAAAGGGTCCAGAAAATCCGTTTCCTCCAGGATCCTCTGCAGCTGCCAGGAGACCACTTTCTCGACCACCTTGCCCAAAATAGGCAGGTGGGAGACTGGCCGATAATTACCCAAGCAGGCGGAGTCCAGCGATGGTTTTTTTAACGGGGAGAACCGGGGCCTCTTTGAAAGGTCCCGGAAAGCCCCTGTTGCAGCGAGGAGTTAATCACTGCCTGGACCCACCTGCTAGTCACCTCCCTGGAGGCTCTCACCAACCAGGAGGTCGCACTGACTGTGCACAGGTCTTGGCCCCTGGGCCACGCAGGAAGCTCCATCAGCCTCGCGCTGGTTCTATTCGAGACTGCCAGAGAGGACAGAGCAGAGCAGATCCCACACTTGGGCAGGACTCTGTTCGAGGCAGAGGGCACCTTCCACGTGCCCAATTGGCCCAGGCACCGAAGAGCAGCCCCCCGTCCACACTTCCCGCAGTGGAACAAGATAAGTAAGGAGCACAACAGTCTTTTGGGAAAGGAAAGATGTGCAGAATGGTCCGGTGTCTTCCCAACCACCCCCTGAAAAGCCTCTTTTCCCTTCCTCCCATCTCACTGGTTCTTCCACACCCAAAGGTTCCCCTTAGATAGGACGGGGTGAGCCTTGGCAGCTGAACAAGTCACCTATAACCAGGGTCCCAGCTTTAAAACCATCCAACTTATTCGAAGGAGCACTTGGGGGCAAATGATCCTGGCATGGGTCAGGTGAATGATGGGTCACTGGAAAAGACTCAGCCAGATTTTTTATTTACGGTATTTTGAGCCCGTTCAAAAGCCTGATCTGAACCCATCACACCAAGATTTGAGCTTGGAAGGTGCATGAGAACATCCACTCTCTGAGCATGTGCAAAGAAGGTTTTTTAATTCTGCTGAAGGCTTTCAAGTATTTGTGATTCTGGACTAGGACCCCTCTCCTTCTGGAAAGGGACCCTGATCTTCCTTTGGCTTGGCTGCCCATTCAGCTCCAACCGGACGGGTGCTGGAGCTCACCTGCTGCTCCTCTCTGTCTGCCAGCGCCCCCATCTTGCTCTGAAGCAGGGAGAGCAGACCAAGCCAGCTGGCATCCGCTGAAGCCAACGCTTCCCACAGGGTGGGGCGAGGGACAATTTCTTGGCACTCCGAATGCACTGCCATATGGCAGCGTTTGAGAGAAGCCCAAAGAGAGAAGATGGGGGTGGACGGCATCCAAGCCCAGCCGCCTGGCACCCAAAGCCCTTTTGGGTACCCAAGGAGAAGCCCAGAACCCTTGCACAAAAGAGGCTGGCCCTGACCTGACTGTGGGGCCACCGCCTGCCTCCTGCCTTTGGGGACTTCCTTCAGCGCTTTCCCCTCCCCAGAGAAATTGCAGAGAAGGGAGAGACCCTGCAGGAGGGGGAACGGGGGCGGTGAAGTAGCAAACTTCTCCCTTTGCTTTGTACTCCCAATTCCTCCATCAAAGGGCTTCTCCTGTATGAACCGCACACCCACATCATCGGAGATCACCTCAAGGTATTCTTTCCTTCCATCAAAACAGCGCAGCAGAGGCAAGGATCCATTCGACTTTAAGGATGACCCGTTAATACCATTGAACTCCAACAAGCAAGCAGCTGAACCCCACGAAAAGCTAGGGGTGCAGGCCACGGTTGGAGGAAGAAGCACCGCCAAGCCTCCTCCTGCAAATCTCCCTCCCCACCTCCCCAGGGATGAATTGGGCTACTCACTAGGGTTTGAGGTGAAGGTGGGGTGCCGCATGGCTCCCTGGGACACCGCTGGTGATGGTGGTGGCATGTTCGGGGGTGTGGCCCGGGACTGCGTCTTCACATCGGCCGGCGAGTCGGGCATCGTGGCTGCCTGATTCTCAGCGCTGCCTGCAAGGGGGAAGCGAGAAAAGGGGGGGAGAGACGTGAGCAGCCAGGTCGGAAGGCGCAGCCAGAAACAGCCACGGGCGGTCAGCTGGCACGGGGGCTGTGTGGCCGGTGCTGCCTGCCGAGGCCTCTGGGAGGGTCTTTGGGTCAGAGCTGGGACCGGTTCGGGGTGAAAAGGTGGCAAGGCCCACAACCTGAGAGAGGCCCAGGCGTCTGGGGAGGGAGCAAAGGAGTTGATGGTTGCATGACATCGTCACGCAAATTAGGCAAATTATTTAATAGCCACGATGACACACACAGCAAGGCTAGCTGAGCCAAACCATAATTCCCCAACTCCTGATACGGACTACTGCCATTCATTGACTGAGTTCTCACAAACCAGAGTAAGCTGTGGCTCCCTGCCAGAATTGAGTAAACCACCATGGTCCCTGTGTTCCCCTCTACAGGAGATGGGCCGTCCCATTAGGAGCAGGGGCTGGATACTGGGAGCATCTGATCCCTGCAATGGGGTGATGTCCGGATCCCCAATAATTTCTAAGCTAGCCTAAAGGTCACATGATACCCCCCAACCCCTCAAAATTAGATCTTTGGTGGTAGGATCCGTTTGAAGAATCATTCCGTCTCTATTGCCTCTTTATATCAAGTGAAGACTTCTCTTTGTACCCAGATCTCTTAAATCACTCAAACTGGAATCACCCATTGGCTCAATCACGGTTTGTTGAGCAAGCCACAGGAGCCTGTGTCACACACAACATTAAGCCACGTTGCTCTACGTTCGCTCATGGTTCTAAGCCCAACTGAGCAGACGAGTCAAGGCTTAACGCAACACGTGATCCGCTGATAATATCTCAACCTTTTCATTTCAAAATCTGTCTGTTGAATTCTAGTCTGGCTGTGGATTGTAGTTTACGCTGTGGATTTATGTTGTGCTGGATGCTGCGATTTTATGGACTTTCTGGTCTCCACATTAAATTTATGTGATGAGGAGCTTCGAAAACTTGTGGTATTTTAATGCCACAAATAATGAGTAATGCCAAGAACGGTGAAGCTGGATCAGGCCGTCGCTCGTTTCCCCAGCCAACCGGTTCCAGATGCTCAGAGAAACTGCAGCCTGGTTGCTCTTGCAAAAGGGGGTGTCATCTCTGACTCCTGTGGCCCTTCCAGAGGACTGTATGGAGGTGACCTAGCTGGGGCAGAGCAGGAGTGACTTCAGGGAGAGAAGGAGGGAGCAGCTGCCACATCTAAACAAAGGCACCTGCCATCGGCCACAAGGGCTGCCAAGTTCATTTCTTTCCCTGCTCCATTAAAAAGGATGCGCTTGAGTTTGACGGCTGAGCGCAAGTGTGCCAGCAGCTGCGGCAATCCATCACGGAGTCTCACGGCCCCCGGCCAGGCCAGGGCTCGGAGGAGAACCAAAGAAGGAAAGTCTCCCCTTTGCCACCCTGCTCGGGGTCAGCCAAAGGTCTCCTCGAGGGGACACTGCCAGCTTTCAGGGGGCAATGGATCAGCCCTAATCCACGGCAACTGTGGCACCATTAATTGAACTTCGCACATGAGAGCGCAGGAAAGGATACTGCCTGTGCTAAATAAAGCCGGGAGCTGAGCCAAAGGCAGATGTTCTGGGGTATGTGTGTGCCAAACAGCAACCTAAGCTGAGCCTAAGAGCTCGGGGAACCGTCTGCCTATGTGGGGGGCTAAGATTTCTTAAGGCGGAGAAGCCTATTTTGGAAAAGTTGGTGAGCATCACTGCATGGAGCTCAGTCCTGGGCAAGAGGCAGCTGAGCTCACAGGGACCTTCCTCAGGAACACAACCATCTGGCTTGGAGGCGGCTGCAGCCTTCGAGAGGCTGACAGCGCCAGTGATTCCCGGGGACATAAGAGGTGATCCCTGGCCCCCCGGCATGAGCAAAGAGAATGGATCCAACCGGCTGAGCGATGTGGGTGAATCTAGGGATGCGCCGGCCACTCGGTCACGCCCCTGGGTGCTTCTTTCATTATTAGGCTCTCCTAAGAAAGAATGTATGGAACTCTTCAAGCCCTGCAAATCTCTCATTCGATTGCCAAGGAAGGTCCTTACGGCCTCCCTGAGCATGGAGCACAGCCCAGTGGAGCACCTTTTGCCCCCGGGCCAGGCTGTGCCCGAGGTAGGAGGATTCCCGGACACAGCAGGGGCAGAGATGGGTCCTTCAGTCCGGCGCAAGTGAAGCTGCTCAGAAAGAGGAGGCAGCCGGCCTGCTTCCAGATTCCCCAGAGCTCCCAGGCGGCTCACTGAGACCCACTTCGAGGTCTGTTTCCCAGATAGCTTCAAGTCCCTTCCCTGAAAAGGGTGGCTCTTTGTGGCAAAGCATTCTGCAGGAGAGCGAAGGATGGGCCACCTCCTTCACCGTTCTCAGCACGCAGTTGAGTTGGGGCCAACAAACACGAGCTTTGCTGGCTATAAATCAGCTCAGTGGAGGCCAAGGAGGGGGAAAGGCAGCTTCTTGGAAACTCCAGAGCCCCTTCTGGCCTTGCAATGCACTCCCCCTCTCTCCATCTGCCTGGGGTGCGGATGCAAAGACATCCCTTCTCCACTGCTGAGGATGCTCAGGCTCTAAAGCCTGAAAGGGGGTTGCTGTATGAAGAGGCTGAACCTGGAGCAATTAGCGATAGGAAGCATCGTTGCATGCGCACAGGTTTTCCTTCTTCATGTGAAACCTTGAAGGCTTCCGCAGACTGCCCAGGTGCTGTAAATCACACGCCTCCGTTGCCAAGAGGCTGTTGCTGAGCCACCACAACGGGGCTCTCCAGGCCTAAAGGGGTGCCCCTCTGAAGGCCAGGACTGGACTCAGCACCTGCATTGCTCTAAACCATGTTGCGACTGGGTGTTATTAGCACATTGCAAGAACCTGGACGTTGTGATTTCTAACCCAAGGTTATGATTCCGGGGGCAACTAGAGCCTATGATAGATCTCCAGAAAGAAACTGCTTTTCCATGTGCCTTCTAAGGGGTAAAAAAAAGCCAGCAGCTGCCATGGACTCTGTTGTGGCCGACTGCAGAAGAAATATGCCGCAGAGAAGCCTGCAGTATCTTCTTGCTATCAAGGGAATCTGACCCATCAACGACCCAGGACGCTCTGATGCAGTTGGGCTGGTTGCAGCAGAAACAATGTGCCAAGGCTGCTGCTCCTTGCCATTGGCCATGTGATGCATGCCAGCCAAAGTCCACGTGGCTCACCCAGCCTCCACAGCACTGCCTGGATCAATGATGACTGATGATGATCAAGTATGACCGATGATAAGAACGATGCCTGGCTCCAACCAACCGTGTGCCTAGAAGCTCCATGAGTAAGAAAGATTTGCCAGAAGTCAGCCTAAAGATCCTGAAGAACGGATGTTCCTTCCACAAGACCAAGCCTTATCCTCAGGTGAGACTATCTGCCCCTGCCAACCTCTTCCACTGCAACCACCTCAACCCAAGATGGCCGGGGTGGAGTGCAGGATCTGCTGCATCAAGGCCTACGACCTGGCAGCAACGGGGTGGCGCTCCCTGGGTGATCACCAGATCTAGGGCTCGTGTAGAATTCGAGATCGCACTTCTCAAGGGACTCCGGGCAGCCACGGCGCCTTAAAAAACAGATTCCCAGAGCACTGGGAAGGGATGAGCAGAGAACCGGCGCGCATCTCGTCACTCAAGGTGCTGTTGCTTGTCTCTCCATGTGAGACTTGACTCTTCTCTCAAGCCGAGCAACGTGCCTTCTGCCAAGGCAGAGCCTTGCTCCATCCAGCCCAGCAGTGTCCAACCTTGGTGACTTTGATGGGTGGGCTTCCACTCCAGAATTCCTCAGTTAGGGGTGAGGAATTCTGGGAGCTGAAGCCCATGCAACTTAAAGTTGCCAAGTTGGACACGCCTAACCTAGACAGCCTCGCCTGCTCAGATGGGCAGCGATATGAGGGTCTCAGCAGAGAAGAGTTTTCTTCAGTCCATCACCATCACCATCACCTCCATCTCCATCCTCCTCCTGGAGAAATTCTGTCTGCAAGTAGAACCTGGACTGTTAAGAGTCCCTGTTGCTAATCTGCTTCAGGAAAATTAAAATGCAAACACGCCTTAACTCTGCTTTCTTGCCTCAGACCCTTTTCCCCTTAAGTGGACAGCAATTGTTCTCTGCACAAGCTCACCCATTCCAGCTCCCTCTTTAAAATAACCCAAATCCAAGCCAAAGAATTGATTCTGGGCTGCCGGGCTGCCTTTTCCCAGATCCTTTTCGTTTCCAGACAGACTTCCTCACTCTTTCTCTCTTTCCCCCTCTCCAATAGACTTTCCACTCGTCTCCAGTCTCCCATGCTGTTTTTGGAAGTGTTGAGGGGTAAGAAGCATCCTGTGCAATCCTGTGCATCGTTTTCATTGATGACAGCATTCCTGAAGCCCTGGATGCTCACACATGGAGCCTGGCATGGCTGGGACCGCCAATCCCCCCTCGACTTCCTGCTGTATTTATAAATACGCCGTGAGTGACAGCCGAGAGCCAAACAGCAGCTGAGAACTTTGGGCAGCAGATGGGAGCTAGCAGAAGCCCTGGCGTGTCCCAAGAGCTGTCATCCAAGGGACTGCGGATTGGGAAGGCGGCATGATGGGTGGATGCCTCTGGAGGCTGCTGGGAGCGATGCCACCCAGAGTGTGGGCTGGCAAGGTGCTCAGGGCCTGGGAGGGCATCGTGGGGACTCCGAGCCACAGTGTTACGAAGTTCCTTGGAGCACGGACGGCGTCATGATTACCTTCCCTGGCACAGGAAGAACTGCAGGCAAACCTGCCTGTTAGCGCCTCTTTGCACCTCCTCATTCCCCGCAAAACAAGAAGACCCCGGGTCCGGTCACCAAGGCGGGCTTCTTTCAGAGGAGACCAGCACCGGAGGGCACGTCTTTATGGCCATCGCAATAGCGGAGATGGGATGCCAACTGCAACCAAAATGAGGCCGCCAATAAGGAATAAGAGCAAGGAATAAGGCTTGGGGGAGCACAGAGGTGGGTGACGTGCCCCACCCCAGGCAGCAAAGCAAGCAAGGAAAAGAGCAGCTCGCTCGTCGGCTTCCGGCAAGGAAGCGATCTGGAGCGGCGCTCCAGCAACACAGACCCGCTCTGGTCGGATCCCGCCCTCGCGGTGCTCAGAGGACAAGCCTTGCACGACGCAGAACTTCAGACCCACCCAACAGGGCATTTAGCTTATGCGCATCTCTTGCACTTTTTCCCAGACAGCCCAGGGTGGAAAGTGCCCCCCATTTCTCATTCTCACAACCCCCCTGCGAGGTAGAGCCAGGTCGAGATGTAGCAACTGGCCCTCAGTCTCTGGGGAACCCCGAGGCTGAGCCCAGGAGGAAGAGGGAGCTCCCTTCACGCCCAGCAGCCCCCCCCCCGGAATGAAGGGGGCAGGATTCGACCCTCTGTTCCCACCGGGGGGGGTGAGAGCGGAGGGGGCGTTCTGGCCTCTCCTTCTCAGAGCTCTGCTTCTCAGCTTTGCCGAGCAGCAACTAATGGGAAACAAATGTTGGAAAGCAGACAAAACTCGCTGCACTTGGGACAAATTATTTCTCGCCGCCCCAATTCCCTTTCCCACCCCGGCAACGCTCCTGCCCCTGTCCTCTGATCATCTCCAGGGTAAACCAACCAACTTCAGCTTTCGCCTGGATGGGAGAGAAGCGACAGCTCGTCCCCTCTTGAGCCTCTGCCCAAGGGGAGGACCCTTCTTTTCCTGCAGACCCCCCTCCACACTAGAGTCAGGCCCTCTGCCCAAAGCACTGCAAAGCCCGGCTCAAGCCACTGTGTCGAACTGCAGACCTGGGTTGAATTAAATTGGGGTCGGATGCCTTTTCTTCTAAATTGGCCCAATGCAGGCCAAGGGTAGCTGGGTTCACATACCGCTTAGGTCAGTTAAAAGACAGCATTGGCACCCTGTGAGATTACTTTTGACCCTGATTTGCATGTCTGCATGTCTTAGCCCGTTGTGCAAATTTTGACTGCCCGTCTGCATTACAATTCAACGTATTGTGCAACTGCAGAAAATGGGTCAATTCAGGGTGGTCTGAACCTAGCCAGCAAGAAAGGAGTAACTGGGGAGATTCCCTAAATCTAAAAGGAAAGCACCCCAGTTCCCATCCATAAAATTTGGACCCTACACAGGAACCGCACAGTCGCTCAACCCACCGCTTCTTGTTTTTAGGCACAGCATGATACGGGCGGCGGGTTTCTCATTCTGATGGCTTAAAAATTTATGGATAATGCCAGGTAAAGATTCCCCGGCTGGAGTGGTGGCAGAGGAGGAACTGCAGGGCTTCTAGAGACTCCAGGACAAGAGGAGCACCACCCTAAGATGAACATCCTCCTCTGGGCTCCAGTTCCAAAGAGCAGCCCTGGGGAAGTGGCCTTTCCCAATGGGGCCACCCAGAGGAAAGGATTTTGGCTCTCCGTAAAATGCTGAGATTTGATGAGGGGATAAAAGATGGGCTACAGGGATGGTGGATCTGATAGAACCACCCAAATCGTCTCCTCCCTAAATACTGAGTGTCCAGCTCTCACCTCTACAAGAAGGGTGTCCAACCTTGGCGACTTTACGATGTGTGCACTTCAACTCCCAGAATTCCTCAGCCAGCATACTATCTATCGCCAGCAACGATAATGCTCTACAACCATCATCATGCTCCCCAAAGCCCTCTGGATCTCAGACGAATATTGGGAATTAAGCAACAGTTCAGATAAGAATCACTTTGGAAATGCAGTTACAGGACAAATTAATCCAGAGTTCTCACTCAAGGTTCAAGTGACAAGGCTCAACCATCATATGTTGGAGACATTACGAAAAGGCCCAGCTCCCTTGAGAAGCCCATAATATTATGAAAGGTGGAGCGAAAGAGAAGAAAAGGGCTGGCTGAGGAAATCGGGGAGCTGAAGTCAACCCATCTCAAAGGAAACACTTTCTCAGAAACGCAAGAGAACTTTTTCACAAAGCTTCTGATATTGACTCCCTGTCCTGATCCTTTCCAGATCCTCCTGCACCCTCAAGTGGGGCAGCCCTTCAGCAGTTGTCAGAGACCCTGGCTTGGGTAGCTGGAGGGTGCCCGGGGTGGCTGCCAGTGATGGCAGTGGGAGCGTCTTACCCTCAAAGCGACAGCCTCTACCAGGAGTGGCTTTGCTGGGCCTGACGCACCTGCCCCACTCTTTGGTGGCTGGGTGTCCAGGTCGAAGGCTGTTCCTTGAATCCCCCCATGCAACTTTTCTCAAGAGTTTTTTTAAATCCTCACTTATTATTTCTTAAATAACTCAAGGTGACAAACATACCTAACGCTCCTTTCTCCTCTTATTTACCCCACAGCAACAACAACCCTGTGAGGTGGGTTGGGCTGAGAGGGAGGAACCGGTAATTTACTCCACTGGCTTTCATGGCTAAGGCAGGACTAGAACTCACTGCCTCCTGGCTTCTAGCTGGTACCTTCACTTCCTTGCAGACCTTTGGAAAGCCCCCTTTGGGAAGGGCCCCCTCTCCTCTCCCGGAGGAGAGCGAAGAGGAAAGAGTTAAAGAGGTGATGGCATGAGATCCCCGCATCCTTTCCTGCTCTCCAAATGCAATCCAGATGCTGAGCGGGGGGGGCAGTGCCTCCTTCCAAGGAAGGCTCTGCATTCCAGCCCTTCAGCTGCCGGGGCCAGAACTGCCAAGAACAACTCCCAAGAAACTCACCAGGGATGGAGCGGCTCCATCTGGATCGTGTTAGGCGAGCCCTCAGCATTGGCAGCAAAGTGGATATGAACTGCAGGCTGCCTGCATGTGGGAAAAGAGAGGGGGAGGGAGGGGGGTCAAGCCCGTCTCCTTGGCCTTTCCCAGACAATGACTTCCTCCCCAGAAAAGGGGAGCAGGACCCCTCTCTATCTCCCAGCTCTCCTCCCCATTACTTGCTCAGAAGGATGCGTTGATGTCCCAACAGCCATGAGGAGGGCTCTCTAGCGATGCGAAGAAAAGTATTTGGGGAGCCAGGGAGGAAAACGGAGACAAGAGATGGGGAAGGAAATTGGAGAGCGGCGGTGCGCGCACGTGCATCTTCGTCTCCTCTGAACGCGTCTTTCGCTGGTGAAAGTCCACCTCTCCAGCAACTTGATTTTTTCCTCTTCCTCAACGCCGTTTCCCGAAAAGAGAATTGTGGGATTAACCATTTGGAAAATGTCAGGCTCAGGGAAGCACAATCAAAGTCCACAGGACCGCTGTGTGGCTCAAAAACGCAAGGCAGGAGAACATTGTTGAAGACAAAAGGAGCCGCGCAAGCTTCTGCCTTCTAACCGCATCCGTTCCTGGGAAAGGTCCTCTCGGGCTGCTCCTGGCTTTCGGCCCTCGTGAAAGAGCACGGCTCTCCTCCTTCGAGGGCCGACACGTGGGCCTCTTCCTCGAGGAACACAAAACGTTGCGCTGTTCTTTCCAACCAGTGACCTCCGCCTCCACCTGCGCAGAGCCACGCCGTGCTCCGTGGGGTAGTGGGCAGCGAGAGGGAATGTTGCATGCACCTCCCCATTTCTTGCTGCCGCCGCCGGAGGGAATGCAAACTCAAAGGGCTATTAAGAAATGTTCCACATCCCAGGGTTGCGCATGGCTCGACAGGAGTGATTCAGGGCCTGCTGAGATGGAAAATCAGCACGTCGGGAGCGAAGGCTCCTCATCTCGCTCCCTCCTTAATGTTCATTAGCGCAGGATGCCAAGCCTTCCCAGGGCCCGTTCAAGGACTCGGCACACCTGAGACTAGCTAGCTTTCCCCTCAGCTGGACTTCCAGCCATCTGCTCGGTGCCAGTGCCGGCAACCTGCCAAGTCCGCCTTCCAGCCACAGCCCAACGTTTCACCCTCCCACTTCTTCTCCAAAGCAGCCACGATGCTGAGAAAGCCAGTGGATCAGGATCGGTGCTCTTCTCCCACGGAGGAAAAACAGCCCTTGCTTGGCAAGAAAGCTGCTGGCATCACCTTGGTTCCTCCCCATCTGCATCCACACAAGGACCCACACACCCCTCTCCTAAAGTCGGAGCAGTGAGAAGAAGGCAGAGGATGCTGTGCACACTAGTCCTTTTCAGAATCCGATGGGACACGACATCTCACGCCACATCGACTAATGTCTGGAGGTTTAGTCTCATGCTACATCGTTGCAGTTCGTAGAGATGGTCCAACATAAGGCACAAGTAGGAGGCCATAAAAACAGGGCTAGCCAGCTTAATCTGGTAACGGGAAATTCTTTTTTCCCTTGCGATTTCTCCAGCCTTGAGAGCAAAACTCCATCCAGCCTTAAGTGCGGTCTTGGCACCCGACTTGCTCTTGAAGGTGCCCGCTTCTCCTTACTGGGACCTTGGAAGGGGGAGGAAAGACTTAATTCCACCCTCAAGGCTGTTGGGGTCCTAACAATTGCCATCCCCTCCCATCCAGGGATATCCTTTGCATCATCAGATCCTGCAACTAAAGGGCAAAGATGCATTCGCCAGCCCACTTTCAGTTTGGCTTAGCCACAATCTGCTCAGTTCATGCTCTCAATCTGAAAAAAAGATGACCCCAAGTTCAGATGACTTCATGAGCACCAGGAGAGAAAAGGAGGCAAAGAAGCCTTAATGGCTGTACCATTATGGAATTTAAAATAGCCATTACTTTACAAAAATCCTAAACGGCCGTCCAGACAAATTGTCTGTCTCTCCACCTATCCATCTATCAGAAAACGTCCTCTGGGCGACTAAGAATGATTGTTACCACATGATGCTGCTCAACAAAATTCAGCCCATCGGTCTGAATAAAAATTGGGTTTTCCAAAAGAGTATACATTCCCACAAAGGGCAACGTGGTACATTGCTCCACAAACACGCCAACTTCATGGGCAGGTTCGTACCCAGCATCTCCTCCTCCCTACTTGGTAGAAAAATTCTCACAAAAGTGTATTTGCAACTGATGGAAAACATACGCCCTCATCAACTTCTCTCTCTCTTCTGTGCCCGCCAGTGATGTAAAAAAGCAGCCCGCATTTTGACGTGGCTGTCCAGAAAAATGCGATTGTCTTGGTGCAGGTGGCGAATTCCCCAGATCACAGCAAGAATTCCAGGACAGGCTGCTCCAGAAGACATGAGGCAACTGGAAACTGGGCAGAGCTGCGGGAAGGCTTCCGAGGTGTTTCAGACCGGCTGTGTTCACACACACACACAGTGCCCTGACCCATCCTCCGGGTTCGTGTCAGAAATGAATCAGATGGGAGGGGTCCACACAACACCCACTGCTACAGAGCCCTAGCCAAAGTTAACGTTAACCACTCCCCACACCTGGTGCAAAGGCAAGCCTTTAAATGACGTAGTTAGGACTCGGGAGACCTTGGTGGTCTCTGAGTTGGATTGTTTCCTTGCAGACACTTCATTACCCAACGAGGGAACATCATCAGTGCCGCCTGGCCGATGACGTTCCTTTGCTGAGTAGTGAAATGTCTGCAAGCAAACAAACCCCAGCTCAGAGAGCAGCAGGACCTGGAGTCACAGATCCGCTCTTCTCCTGGAACCAGTTAAGACGATCAGCAGGAGCTCCTCTAGCGACAGTGCAGAACTATGAGGCATCAACCCAAGTGAAAAAGGCTTAGAAGTCACTCATTTCATCTCGGTCGCTGCCCAGCAAAGGAAGGGCTTAGTGCACAGGTGGGCAACGAGGGGTCCACCTGCCTGCCCACAGGAAACTCCGCCTCACGTGCCCGACCTCGGTGAAGGTGAACAAACCTGTGAGAAGCAGGCCTCCCACTAACGGAGAAGGTCCTCGGAGCGCACCTTTATTTGCCTGGACAAGGCGCAGCCAGACGGCGCAAGGGGCCCCTCAAGCCTCCGCCTCCCATCGCCAGACGTGGAACCAGCAAAGGGAAAGGGACTGGAAGGGCAACCCGGACCCAGGAACCAAGGAGCCAGCCATGGGCCCAGCCTAGCCTCCCGTAACCCGGGGACTTCTCCCTGAACCCCTTCAGGCCTGCAGGGGGGAGCTGGGACTTCACGCTGATTCTGCCGGACTTGCAGGAGGGGAGAAGGGGAACCCCTCTGTTTTACAAGCCTTCATTCGCTATTGTTTATATAAACAGGTAAATTGTTTCGTATCTCAATTAAAAACATCTGCCACATAAATGAATACCAATTAACTCATCCTGTTTTTAATTACTCTGTTAATTACATACAGGCAGCAGCAAGGATGGCATGGGAATAAGGGAAAGCAGGCACGCAAAAGAAGCCTGCTCCCCACCCCCTGGCATGCCCAGAGAATCCACTTGGCTGTTGGCTCTGGTTTGGAAGGTGCCCAGTTCCTGCTGGATTAAAGGGCGGGCAGCTGCCTGCCATCGTCAGGCTGTGCAGGGAGAGAACTTTGCAGATGCTCAGAAAACTGTATCCGTAAAAAAAGCACGGCTTCACCTGCTGCCCCGTGGGAGGCTCACCTTTTAATCCTGGGTGACCCAGGACCTCCACTGTGCGACGTGCAGTCCTTGACTTACCCCATTTGTTTAGTGACTGTTCAGAGTTACAACAGCACTGAAAAGAGTGACTTACAACCAGTCCTCGCACTTATGACCATCACAGCACCCCCATGATCACATGATCTAAATTTGGGGCACTTGGCAACTGATACATATGAACATGGCTGCAGCATCCCAGGGTCACCATTTGTGACCTTCCCACCCAGTTTCTGATAGGCAAAGTCAATGGGAGAAGCTGAATTTGCTTAATAAGTGCACGATTCACTTAACAACTGCAGCGATTCACGAACAGTCGTGACAAAAAAGGTCATTAAGTTGGGCGCAATTCACTTGCAGCCGCCTTGCTTAGCAATGGACGTTCTGGTGCCAACTGCAGCCTTAGGCCAAGGATACCTGCTCTGCCAAGCGCTGCACACGTAAGAGGAGCACCTGGGTCCAGGCAGAGAGCCAGCCAGGAGGATGCTGGACAGGCTGTCTGGCGCTCGGAAGCCGCTGCAGGAAGCACCATCTCCCCCAGCTGAGCTTGGCACGTGGGGACCTCCTGGACACGTGGACTCCTGGACACTTTCCCGCTCCTTCTGCTCAGCTGCTGGGCAGGGGATGTCCAGCGATGGGCAATGTTGCTCCTGGGATCTGCCAGGCAAACAGACCCTCATCGCCTGCCCAGAGTTTGTATGTCTGGATGCTAGTTTGTTTAATCAATGTATCGGCCAGCCCAGCTTTCAGTTGTGACCTCGGGTGACGCCCATGAGCTTAAAAACAAGCAAAGAGACCCGGGAGGAACTAACATGCTTCGCTTTTCTGCAGCAGTACAGCTTGGAGGTCTGTCGAGGAAGAGGAGGAAAAAGAGAATCAATTAAAGGCGCAAGCGGGCCTGCAGACTCCAAGGCAGTCTACCTTCACGGGCGGGGGGAACTTCCCAGGCCTGCTCAAAGGAGGCCATCCTCGCTGCTGTCAAGAGGCAGGTGCACAGACACGCACCCCGATTTTCGCCCTGCGGGATTGGATTCCCCAGTCTCTTCTCTTCTCTTCGCTTCTCTTCACTCCCTGCCTGTTTCCCGGTGGTGGGAACAATTCCAGGCGAGCAGATGGAGCTAGCTGGGCTGAGTGCAAGAAGTGGAGCTGGGGGAGGCAGAGACAGCGAGCCTAGGACATTGCCATAGCAATTCTTAACCGTGGTAGAGAGGAAAAAGTGCTTTCGCGCTGCCTGTGTGGAAGGCAAAGCTTTGCCAGCCTCTTTGCACTTTCCTGCACCCCAGAAATCCACATCAGGGGTCACCTTTCAAAGAACAGGATTTTTTTGGGCTGGGGTGTGTGTGTGTGTGCATGAGGTGCCTCTAGCCATACAAACACAGAGAGAGATATTTTTCATAATCTATAGGACATTACGTAGAATTGAGTAGCTTCCCCTCTTCTCAGCTGCCCCCAGACTCTCAGAGGAGCTGATTTCCAACAGCATTTGGCAATCTGAACTCCGGGATGCCAGTATCCTCGCAAGCAGCTCCCTCTAGAAGGTGAAGAGTTGGACCCCTGTTGGGTTTTACTCATCCGCCCTCTGTTCTCCATCACCTCAAGAGATGCTTGAAGTCAGCTGAGTCCGAAAACGTGCAGTTGGAGGAAGCAGCAAAGTTTTGTAGCCCTGAGTGAGCTTTTTCCCATGGAGGGGGGGCTTCGTGATCCCACGGCCTGGCCTTTCCCGGGGCCTGCCTCTTCCCACCAGCATTGGGACTTGCTTCTCAGAGCAACCCAGAGCATCCCACAAAAGGAGGGAAGGAGAGAATCCCCAGCAGGCTGAACCTGCTTCCAGCTCCTGATCACCCAAATCTGATCCGCTGGAGCAAAGCAAGAGGGGCCATCTCAGTGTAAGGAGCCCAGCCGGCCTCTCTGTCTCTCCGCAGAGCAGCGCCTGGGGCCAGCTGGGGCAGCTAACAAGCCAGTGCCTCATTCTGTGTGCTGCTAGCTCTCCGGCCCACTAAGAGGTGCTCACGTTGTGCAAATAGCGCATCTCGGTTTTCGACAGCCAAGAGCATGCCTCGATGGACCGAGGATGACCAGCTGGACCTTGGTATCTCTGGAAGATGCAGCCGGTTTCACCATCTCGTCACCGATGCCCAGGTGATGAAAGCCGGGAGCCGGGCAGCCCCCTTTCAGAACAGATGGGCAGCCAGGGATGCCTTAAGGATTTTTGCCCTGATGACGACACAGGCTACGAGGCCTCCTAGCAAAACTTTTTCAGACTGCTGGGCACTTGGGGGCCAGGCATCCTCCTTGCCCCCAAGAGTGATGCCATGCCTGGCCTGGCTCTCAGGGACAGCTGTGGGGTCCAAAAAGGTCCCAGCAGAGCCCCTGGCTCTAGGCTGGCGAGGGAGGCTGACAAGGAATATCTGATAGGGCAGAGCGTCACCCCAATGAAACATCCAGGTCTCCTGGAAGGAAAACGCAGAGCCCCGGCTTTTATCTAAAAAGATGCCAGCTACTGGTCCTCACAGAGCCAGAAGCCCAAGGAAGAACAGGATGATGGTCACCAAGCCAGGCGTAGGGATTCTTCCAGGATGCTAAGCTGTATTCCAGGGCGTTTGAGCCGCGTTGGGTGCACATTTAATGATAAATCAGGTCCGACCAAATCACACCATGGCCAGTGCAACTGGGAACTCGGTCAGTGAAGAAAGAATTCTAGACTCCATCCCTGACAGCCTTCAAAGCCTTTCCTCATTCCTTCCTTCCTTCCATTTATATGGCCACCCAACTTAAGAGGATGACTCTGGAGAGGGCATACCAAGTCATCTACAGTTGCAGACTTCCAGCCCCGGCTGATTCCAGGCAGTAATGAACCCAGTTTCAGAAACCTTCTGCAAGAACGCAATGACCTGCAGCAACATTCCCCTCCCTGGAGCCCTCCAGTGGGCGGAGGAGTGAGGAGGGGGAGGAGGGTCAGAGAGAGAGAGAAGGATGGTTACAGGAGTGCCCACAGCTGATGGGAAAATAGTGAAGATGACTCTTGGGTGCTCCCATCCTCCACTGGCTTCCTGTCACCAGCTATAGAGGTTCCTCTCATATGACTGAATTATTTCCAAGCTTACGAAAGAGTCACTTTTTCGTAAGGTGGGTGGACATACCAATTTGATAAATAAATAAATGAAATAAGTATCCATGGACAAGGGGAGGAGTCTTGGCCTCCAGGAGGCTCACTGGATCATTTGGGGGGTGGGGGCAGAACTGTCCCAAAGCACCACATTACTGTATGGCAGTTGTGGATCCTTAATGGGACACATCTGCAAAGACTCCATCACTCCTGGCTCTTCCCTCCTGGAGAGGTCCGTGAGTCATTGCCGAGCCCCCGTGGCCTTCCTGGGCTTGTGAAACTTCAGTTTTCAAAGGGGAGCCCTCTGGATGATTGACCTGATCCTATAAGCCCATCGACCTCAGCCCTGGTCTGTGGAAGGTGCCACCTTCCAAAGGCTTTGCAAAACTGGATCACAGCAGGCGTCACAAAGCAGCGTGGCAGAGTCCTCCTAAGAGCACAGCCCAAATTAAGCACCGGCAAGAGTGCTGCCGGTCGCACATCCAGGCAGTTCCTTTCCCTGTGTGAGAACCTCTGTGACCCACCTCTGGGAACTGATGGATTGGTCGGGCTGCCTGACAACGTCACAAAGAAAAAGGAATAATGCAGAGACATCCAACTCAGGCAGCCCAGCCTAGCCGAAGGCCTGAAAGACAGGCCAAGTTGTAGACACCTTTTAAACTTGGAGTTCCCTGGCCAGGTCTGGAGAATGTCTGCAGGCAGAAGGTAGTTAGTTCCAAACCAAGCAGGGCTGTTCCTCCTGTTGTCCGTCCAAAATGTCACCCACCACATCCCATACACACTCCGAGCAGCAGCTGCATGTTACATATTTTCGTCTTTTCCCTACTTAAAGTGACACCAAGTCCCCAATCCAAACCAGGTTCTGCTTTCAAAATCTGGCCCTGAGCAACAGACCAGCTTGTCCGTTTCTCCAGCAACTCCGTATTTACTTTGCAATGACCCAAACCCATGCAGCTCCCCGGGTGCAAGCAGAAAGGAAAAGGAGAAGGCTGGATTTTTTTGAGGAGGAGGGGGTAGGGGGGTGAGGATGAGACCAAAGAAAGGACCAGGGATGTGGCTTCTCAGATAAACCAAGTTTGTCCTTGTTTCGGTCACGATCCAGATAAGCTAAGCTAATTTCTCAGCCCGCTGAGTTCATGCATGACCCAAGCCATAAGGTGAGTTTTAACTTAGCATGTTGTGCATATGCAACACATTGTGGTTTATTCAACAAATCATTAATAAATAAGCCACAGTTTAGGGCAACATTGGAACACATTTCTGCTCTTTACTGCCCACTTGGGAGCACCTTTCCAAGGAGAATCAACTTTTATTGTTTGCAGTTCTATAGGTAGTCCTCAGTTTACAACCACAACTGGGACCAGAATGTCCATTGCTAAGCAAAGTAGTTGTTAAGTGAGTCACACCCAATTTGATTATCTTTTTTGCCATGGTGGTTACATAAATCCCTGCAGTTGTTAAGTGAATCACACAAGTTGGTTTTCCCCATTGCCTGTTTGTTGAAAGCTGGCTGGGAAAGTTGCAAATGGCAATCATATGACCCAGGATGCTCAATCACTGTAATACATGCCAGTTGCCAAATGCCTGAATTTTGATCATGTGACCACAGGGAAGCTGCAAAGGTGATAAGTGCAAGGACTGGTCGTAAGACATTTTTTCAGTGCTGCTGTAACTTTGAACAATTGCTGAATGAATGGCTGTAGACTAAGGACTACCTACAGAAGCTTCCCCTGGCCTCTAGCTCTTCAGGGCTGCCTGTGGCTGAGAGTCTGGTTTACCAGGCACAGACCTGGGCTGATGTCTGTTCAGACACACTCCGAAGGCAGATTCATAGTTCTGGCTCTAGGCACAGGTGAGCAGACGCCGGCTCCGTAAGTCCCTCCGTACAGTGCCTTGCACTACAGTACATCCAGCACTTCCACAACAGGACAGAAGAGAAGCAGTGCTAATGAGAAGCATGAGCCAATGAAGAGAATAATAAGAGAAGCATGAGCCAATGAAGGGCTATGATACTAGGGCAGAACAAGACAGTAAAAAATGAAGAAAATGGAGATTGATTCTATCCAGATTTTCTACAAAATTTAAGTTCCTGCATATCAGTTTCCTAAGTAGCATGCAACATCCAGAGAGTCAGATGCATGAATTTCTTCCTCATGTTGGACAATGAGTTTCTCAAGAACCATTACAATATATGTCCTCAATAATGCACAGGCTATTTTCACAGGTGTTACCAGTGCACATGTGTGCGATGATCCAGTTGATGTTAGAATCACCTTTTAATAGTGGGCTGTAGCTGCATAGTTTTGGAATTTTTGGGCACAATGTGAAAATAAGTGTTACCCACCATAAATTTCCCCTCAACCCAGGTGCATCGTGACTACATCTCCCAGAATTCCCAGGCAAGGCAAAACCTAGGAATTTTGGGAGTGGCATTCCTAATACATCAGGAAAGTACCTGAGTAGGCAGAAAACTATAAACGATCATAAAATGATAAACCTTTTCTTAGGAATTCCATCCAAAGCTTTAAGCAAGTTTCCCTCCCTCCCTGCTGCCACTCACATGAATAAATATCCTCACTGCAATTCTCCTTGCAAATAGTTGCTATTAACAAAGCTGTCTTCAGGCTAGCTAACCTATGGCCAAGCTTAAGTTTAAATCATAGACTGAAAAGCAATCCCTGCTGTTCTTAGGGTAAATATGCATGGCAGGAGGATGCAGATTCCCAGGCAAATCCTGCTTCACACACAAGGGCCTCCATCTCTTGCTTCCTCCCCTGATAAGAGAGCTCTGCTAGATTGCTTCTCCATCTGCTTGGAAAGTCAAGATGCTGTCAAAATGCCAGGATGAGTCTAAGTGCCCCACAAGGGACCAAGCCCTGGTGAAGAACAAGAGCCCTGGGTGTTCACTAATTGTTCTGTGACCACCCTCACCTCTGCAGGCCAATAGAAATCAGGGAGAGGATATACACTGGATAAGCATAGTTAGGCAGAAAGCTACAGACTTAAGAAATCAACAGGGCTTAAGCACCACTATCCTGGTCTGGAAGGAAAGCTGTGAATGTTTAATTGGGAACAGGCAAAAGGAAGGATACAAATAGTGTCATCAAATTCCAACACGAAGTTGGTGGTGTCTCAGTGAACCTGCATTGTATCTGGATTGTTCTTGTCTGCTTTTATGGGATGGCATGCTGTGTTGCTCCCAGGATTTCCAACCACATTTGCAAAACCTTTGGCTTAGAATGCTTGCAAGCTGGGAAGGACCACATGGTCCAGGTTATTTTGTTGACAATCCCACTATTGATGGGTTGGTAACCTCCAAAGTTGATGAGTGATTGTCAGTGCTAGTGATGGGCAGCTCCTCCTTCACTGCCCACAAGGGAAGCAGCCTAAACTATGGAACCTGGGCAGTGCCTGGAACGTAGAAGTCAGTCCCCCAATGGAAGAAATGGTGGTGGTGGGGAGTTTCTACAGGCCTTGAGGGAGGAGGGAGGACGAGAAGATTCCTTGGATGCATTGTGTGATAGGTCTAGTGTAATAACCAGTTTTCTAAATTTGCATAACACAACGAGTCATTAATTAACCCCTTGGGCTGGGTACACAGTATTACAGACAATGCCCTGGGTAACGTGCCTGGCTTCACCTCTGATGCGAGAATAGCTTTGGCTTTTTTGTTTATTTTTATCCCATCTTTATTAAGTCACCCAGCAAGCTTTCATGTCTAAGGCGGGACTAAAAGTCACCAACTCCTGGTTTCTAGCCTAGTGCCTTCACAAGATCAAACTGACTCTAAGACAGAAGAGTGTCTGAAGTTGCAGGCTGGTACCCTCCACAGATCCAGAATCATTCCCTCACACACACACAAATGACCATTTTTTCACTTCACTAGTTCATTCCTCCTGTAGACAGGAGGCCACTGATTTTACAGTCGGAGCTATTTTGCAGAACTTCTAGCTACTTTAACATCAGAAAGATTCAGCTGAGATGCACTCAGAGTAATAAGAATGAAGAAAAAGGCCCATCCCAGCATGGGCAAATCTCCCCCCCCACGTCCATCTGCTTCTGCAAGGAACCCCTGCTGGTCTGTTCACCTAGGATTTGGGATAAGGAAGCAACAACTTCACCCAGTGAGAGCACCAGAGCTGCCCTCTTTGAGAAGACAGAGAAGTGAGGGACCCACCACACACCCACTCACCCGCCCCTGTAGTGAATTGATTTATGACTCCTGCCAAGCCGTAATCGCAAAGGTCTATCTTGCTCATGCTCAATAGATTTTTTTCATCGATGCTGCTCACCCAGCCCGTGCCTTGTTTCAAAAATGAGCAGTCCAGAGCTGTAGAGTAAAATCGCCCAGAAGTCACATTTCCTGACAGGAAGGCAAAACGCTTCTTCCCCTTGCACCAAGATGTCCCCAGGTGAAGCTAGGTACCGATGGGAGCAAGCAAAGGTACATTAAATCAGCTGTAGCAGCTTCCATCAGAGCCTGCGTGGCCTGGTAAAGACATTATTAAAAACCAGCTTCTTAGTGCCATTCAGCCAGGACACCTCTCCGGAACTACTGCAACTGCTGCTGAAAATTACTCTCTGGACTTGACTGGGATCACCGGCTCCCAACAGAATAGGACACAAGTCAATTAAACCAACACATTGAAAGTTCCTTCACATGACTCTCACTGATATGAATGGGAGCCATATGAGAACTTCCCCATTCAGAGGAGAAAAGAGTGCCCTGCTGTTATCAAGCTTTTGGTCAAGGATTGGGTTTACACAACACACAAAGCCAGTATTTGATTTGTTAGCTGGGACTTAATCTGTTGTAAAAGCCCAGCCATGCTAGATTTGTAAATATGGTCTTAGTTGCATGCATGCAACAACATATCCTGAAATAACCATGGCTAGAGCAGGAACCAAAGGCTGCCCAATGACTCAGTGGGACATCTGCCAGCATATCTGTAATGGGAGAAAAGCCATGTGGCAGCAATCAGTGGCTGCTTGTCTAGAGAGAACCTTTATATCAGCTAAGCCCAACAGAACAATCAGGGATCCCTTGATGGGAGGGGGAACAGCCCAGGATTAACACCCAACAGCACCAACTTCTATTGATGCTTTGATTTCCAGGTGCCTGTGACTTCCTTCTCTGCAAAAAAAGCTACCATCTCTCCACCTCCTAGCTGTGAGCCTTCTCCAAAGGAAGCTCAGCTCAGAAGAGGCTCAGCTGAAAGAAGCAGTTTTGCCCCGGAGTTAAGCCAGGCATGCGGGTCTCTCTTATCCCTGCAGAGCTTTTAAAACACACCGCTTCTCCAAGTCTCCCCTAGACCCGGCCCCAGAGGATTTGCTCAGTCGGGAAGAGAATAGCCTCGAGACCTGCCGGACAGAGCAGGAGGTTCAGCCCAGCTTTTCATTCTCTGCCCTCAGTCGCATCCTTGAAGATCCCCAGAAAACTCCCCGAACCTCCCTGGGCTGGGGGCTTCGTGAAAAATTCTTTTATCCGGCCATCCGGGGTGGGGGACAGATGAGTCCTTCCTGGACAGTGGGGTCCCTTCAAGTTCTTGGCCACTCGGGCAGACCTGCGCGCGCTCGCAGCAAGATCCCGCGGCCGTCTACGCGCTCTGCTCAGCATTGCGCGCTCGGCGGTGGTTCTTGCCCTCTCGGCGCCGCCGCCTTGCCAGGAGCCCG
>JANHZU010003689.1:35169-72452 GCA_032468055.1 Acrochordus granulatus
AGCGGGGCAGGGCGCGGAGGCGGGGACAGCCGGCCGCGATCCGCCGGGACGGGGGGCGGGCCGCAGGGCCCCGCCCTCCTTTGCCGAACCGCTCCCGACAGGCCGACGGGCGGGGGGGCGAGAGGGGCCGGGTCCAGCTGCGCGGCAAGCGCCCCCGCGATGCGTGCAGAAAACGGGCAGCATTTTGGTCGCGTGACTGGCGCTGCCATCTTGACTTTTCTGCCCACCCAGACGCCCCTTCAGCCAGAGCTCTTCACCGGCCGCCGTGGGATGCCTCTTCCCCCCACGCAGCCCCTCTCCCGCAGAAAGTCTCTGCCAAACATGTTCCTCTTCTCAACCTCAATTTCTGATCCCCTCCCATCCCCTCGCAGCTGGTGCTTTGGCAGCTTTGCCAGGAAGTACGGCGCTGCTGCCCCCCCGCCACACACTTCCCTGGCTGCAGCGGTGCCAACAACCAGCTAAAAATAATCTGAAACCCGAGTCGCGTGTGAAAAAGCCTGGAGCCGCTTGTTTCCTCTTGCCCGCCATCCCCGTTCCCGGGGGCGAGCGAGGGTCCTCGCCCAGCCTTGCCAGGGCCTGACCCGCACTTGCTGCCCGCAAGGAGGCCTGTGTTTTCCACACCTGCGCTCTGCCATCAGTTCGCATTGGCTCCTCAAGCTAACCGAATCCAAAAGTATTAGAAGCAGGGCCCATCTGTTGTCCAACTGATGAGAGCAGATGTGCGGAGGATTTCAGAGGGCTGGCTGGCAACTCCTCAAAACTGTCAGAACCTGCACCTGTCCAGACACCACAGTTCCCCTTCTGAATTAATCCCCCTCCCTCCCTTTGGGTTTTGGCAAAGAAAGGGGGAGGAATCCCCACTCGCCCAGTTCAGTTCCTTGAAGAGCTGTGCGTCTTTTACACACAAACACACACGCACGCACTCACACGCAGGCCTTTGCATAAACGCAACTGCACCACAGCCACCCTGTGGGGAGAAGGGCAGGAAATGGGGCTGCTGTCTCCTGCACCCCACCCACGTCTGCCAGATGCTGGGAAACAGAACTCAGGTCTCCTGTCGGGGCCCCGGATGGCATCTCAGGGAGGAAGGAGCGCAACCGAAGCTCACCAAAAGACAGGGCTGGCCCTCAGCCCCCCGGCCGGGTTGAACATTCCCCCGTTGCCATTTCCAAACCAGCCGCAAAACTGCTGGTCAAAACAGCGGCCTCAGCGAAACGGGACTGTGCGCAGCCTCGGACTGGAAGCCCCTTTGAAGCCCAGGGTGGACCCTTGGCCCAAGTGGGCTCCTGTTTCTTCTGTACTTGGCAAGCCATCAAGAGCGCAGCTAAGGGGCGTCAGGCTAAACCAAGGCTTTTGTAGCTTCCCTGGCTTCCATGCATCTGTCTGGCTCTGGACAGCATGCTAAGCCATGATTTACCAGACACAACAGCTGGGTTGTCACAAGGCAAGAGCCCCCACAGCCCCCCTCAGCATGCGATGCTTTATACAACAGACCCAGTTCCCTCCCCCAAAGAGGCCATGGCTGGCACAGCCATGCTGGTCCTTTGGCTCCTTGCTTGTGCCCATGAGCAGCTTTCCCCAGCAAGCTGGCTACAAAGCCGAGCCTGGTGGCCACCTTACTGAGGAAGCAGATGGATGCCCAGGAACCCAGCTGGGCCTCTCTGCGGCTCCCACCCAGCTGCTCTTCCGAGTCCAGCAGCTCTGCCATGCTGGGGGACAGCCATACTCTTTGGGGCTGCTGGCAAGCGAGATCAGGCAGGGCACGGTGCCAAGGCAGCGGGCCAAATTCTCCACTGGTGAACAATGGGCTGCAAAGGCAAGAGGGGGGTGAAGCAGTAGGGGAAGGACTGGCTTCTTTCCACCAGGGAAGGATGTCACTTGACCTTCCTCTGGGTCGTGGCCTGGGAAAGGCCTGCCTGGGCAGGTCAAGGAGAGGGGGCCAGGGCTGCCCAGAGGAAGACTGCCACAGAGATCCTGTTTTCAGGCAGGCTCAGGCAAGGCTGCCCAGCCTAACCAGCCAGGCTGCCGCAGAGGACCTCGCCTGGCGGCAGAGAAAGAGAGGCCAGGCCAACTTAAGAAGCCTTGGAAAGCAGCTCCCAACGTGGTGTTTGCTCTTCACCCATGTCTCTTGCATAGTATTTGCAGTGTCCACTCCAGTGGGTAGCATTACCACTGGGACAGCCGAAGGACAACAGCGATGGCAGCAGCTTGATTTTTCTTGCATGCATACATTGGCGATACAACCTGTTTTATGCTTTTGATAACTTCCCACGTTTTCTCGGGAGAGGAGGCATGCATTTTGGAATTGAAATATAGAGAACATCCTGATCCCAGCTCAGTACCTGGCCCACTTTCCAACTTCTACCTGCAGAGGCCAATGATAACATCCAATTGACACCTAATCCAGGTGAGGCAAGGGCTCCCAGACAGTCCAGAGAGATCAAGGAACCACTAATTGATTTCACTGTCTTCTTAGAGGAAAAGGCACAACATACTTTAATTAAAAAAACATGTTCCACCTTCTTTCAACTGAGCAACATGACTGTAGTCCACACAAGCACCAGTCCCCAGGATGCTCTCTAAGTAAGACTCAAGGAATTCAGGAATTTTCCCATCAGTAATTTAACATACAAAGAAGACCAATTTTCCAGCAGCTGTATGCCTTTCTGACTCGAGAGGAAAGCCTTCTAAAACAGAGGAAAAAGACCTAGCTCAAGAGAAAAAAAGACATGCAAATGTCTCAGTTAATGCTGTAAATGTAGTCTCCGGAGCTTAACCAGTTGCACTGCTGTTACAGAAATCAATTTCACCCAACTACATTACAGCAGGGGAAAAAATTGGGGTTAGGCAGCCACATCCACATCTGTTCTTGGTGAGCGAGTGGGGGTGTTCAGTAGCTGCTTTCTTTTGAGGGTTTTTTCCCTCCAAATTCAGCATCTATTTCTGTAGCCCTATCCAGTTCCTAACCAGTACACTCTTGCTTTCTCGAGGTCAACAAAGAATGACCAGGAACCACCACTTGGCTGTGAGCACACAATATATACTACAAACAGACAACAAAGAAACAGCCAACCAAACTAGAAAATGCTGTAGCAAACCAGCCTACTATGCAGAGCAGTCAAGGGACATGCTCCTGCTCCCAAGGACACAACAACAGCATCATTAAAAGCTTATGTTCTTTGAATCCCTTGGTTCATGTTTGGTTTCTAAATTAAGCAGTTTTCAGAGTTTCTCCACTGCCTTATGTCATAAGCCAACCCAAAGGGCTGGGTTCATATAGCACATAATAAAGAAGCCAAGGCTAAAACTAACCTAGAATGTAACCAGTCACTTCCTGACCTGGTTAAGTGTTACATGCAAACCCAATCATAGTCTCTCTGAGACTGCCCATCATCTCTTGCACTTTGTGGATAACAGTGACAGGCATTCTTGGTAGAAATCAATGCGGGGAGGCTGAAATTGTTTTTTAAATGTTTAGAAACTTAGAATAACCGCTAACACTTGAAAGTAAGATCTGAATCAATACTTTGAGAGAGACTTGTCTTACCTTTGCAGTTGAAGCCTTGAGCCCTGGATGGTTTTCCAGAAACTGCAGTCTTTTCTTCTTTCCAGAAACGGTCAACATCTGAGAGTAGGTAGGTAGCTGCTAGTCCTGGCCAGCATCTCCTTCGTTGGCTAAAAAGACTGAGAATCAGGAATGGCTCCTCCTGGCCAGATGGGCCAAAGAGGGATGGCTTTTCTTGCCCTGCACCTGGAAGGGTTCGAGGCAGACTCCCTCTTTTGAAGGAGAATACTCTGTTGCTAGGATCCTCTTCCTCCTGCTTCTGAGTTGACACAGTCTATCTGAAAAGTAAAAAATCACTCTTGTGAGAACACAGCGGTAACATCCTGAAGAGACTGCAACTCTCTTACTCAGCTAACTCAGCAGAAGACCTTTGCTAGGGGAAACAACAGGAAGGAGCAACTGGCCTTGGACTCAGAAAAACTCCTGCAGCACCTTGGAGGCAGTTATAGCAGCCAGCCCTGGTGTGTGTGTGCATAAATTCCGCTTTGGAAAAAAAAGATCAAAAGGGAAAACACAGATTTTGTTCCTAAGGAAAGCGCACAGAAATATTTCAATGAAGTAAAGTTTAAAAAACTAGGAGAGGAGGAAGGTTCTGTAATCCCCCAGCCCTGCCAGGACCCAACTCAAGCAACTGATCCAGAGGGAAAAGAACAAGCCAGAGGAATGGCCTTCCTTTGGCTTCCCAAGGCCACCCAGCTGAGGCAAAGAAGGGTCTTGCTTCTACACAACGTCCATTAGGAAGAAGAAGAGCCCTATTTAATTGGGGCAAGACTCATTCTGGTGCCCATCGTGCCAGGGAGGACTGAATTTTGTTCCAATGTCCCACGAGGCTGCAGTCTCGAGAGTGGTGTTTTTCAACTTGGCAACTTTAAGATGTGTGGACTTCAACTCCCAGAATTCTCCAGTGTGGAGTTGAAGTCCACACATCTTAAAGATGCCGAGGTTGAGAAACACCGCTCTAGCCCGTTGGCTTGTAAAGGGAAAGGCCTTTCCTTTACAGATGTCTCAGCTGTAGAACTCCCTGCTGGTTGAAACGTTGCACCACGTTCATTAATGGCACTCATGATCTCATTTGCAGCTATTTTATGGAGGAAAATTATAGGCATTTTTACTAAATATGTAGTACAATAGCCTATTTTTCTGTCCCTTGTCACATTTTTTGTTCAATGTTTGGTGTTCTTTTAACAGCATTCAGGTACACATAAAGATAACCCCATTAATTCAGGGAGAACTGAAGTACTTAAGAACTGGGTTTAAGGGGAATGCCTTCCGTACTGATGCTTATTTCCACTCCAAATTATTGCCAAAAGCCATGCCACAAACAATGCACAGTGAAATTGTGGCTCTCTTTTAGAAGTCCCTGTTCCCCATTTTGGAAACTGAGAGCGGCTGAGGGGTCCCCATCAGTTCCGCATCAGAGAAAAGCAAGCCTTTTGTGCCTAATTTAGGACAGTCAGAGTCACTGATGCAAGCCAAGAGACCCTCTGCAGGGAGGGAGAGCCCCCACGGAGAAGGAAGCAGGGAGAGGTCTCAGCAGCAGCCTCAGGCTGGTTCAGTGGTTCTACCTGAAAGAACGGCGGGCTCAAAAAAGCCTTAGCCCACCTTCTGGGCAAGGCGGGATACAGGTTGCCCTGCTAAGCAAGAGCAAGAAAAGAGGCGCACTGTGGATCTCACGGAAGGGCTCAGAGAACGGCAAGGGCTAAAGGTGGTCAAAGAAGGTGCTGACATCTCACCAACTGTTGGGTGGCTTTAAAATGTAAGGTAAGGCCACAGTACCAACTCATTCTGATGGCTGTCACACTGGTTCCGGATCACAGGCCCTAGATTGAGGGTGTCCAACCTTGGCAACTTTAAGGCACGTGGACTTCAACTCCCAGAATTCCTCACCCCGCATAGCGTGGTTGGCTGAGGAATTTTGGGAGTTGAAGTCCACACGTCTTAAAGTTGTCACGGTTGAGAAATACGGCGTAGAAGATGAAAGCAGAAGGCAAATGCGATGAAATCTATAAGTGGAGTCCTATAACAAGAGGATGTATTTAAAGAAACGTACCCATCCAAACTTAAAGCCGTCATTTTATTTTACAGAATGTTATGCTGGCCGTCTCAAATGCCAGCTCAAAGTGGCAACCAGGAACCTCAACGGCCACTCGCTCCACCCCGCCTCACGTTAAGATGAATGCTCGATTCCTTTTCTTAGCGCTGCTCCGTTCCTGGCTTGCACCGCTGTTCGTTCGGAATAAGAGGCGGCGACTCTCCTCTTCATTCTGATCAGCCAAGCTCCTCATACCTTGAGCGGCATAATTAATGGGGAATTTCTCTACCAGCTAATCTTGCCAGTTCACCAGCCTTCTCTGCAGTCCCTACCAAAGACTCTTTCCAATGAGAGGCAGTGAGGCCCAATGGGTGCCTCTGAAAGCACCGAGCAGAACTCAGCTGGCTTTGCAGGGTGACGGGGAGAGGCCGGGCGAGATGGATTCCCGAGGGCTGAGTGTCATGTTTCAGGTGCTTCTCTCCACCCATTCCCCAAGGAGATCGGAATGTCAGACGTTTATGCCAAGGGAACCAGGGACTGGCTGAGCTGGGCTCCCTCCAAGCTGGCAGACGACATGGGAAGATGGCAGAACGATGGGTGCCTCTTTGATTAAAACTGTGGAGCAAATGAAGTTTGCAAAAGCTTTAATTGAAGTGCTGGCTGCTGTTAATTATGTTAAAGAATGCAAGAGTGAGCAATGGGCTTTTTCTTAGCTAATGAGGATTTCCATTTTGTGCCCTTTGATGTTTGGAAAGCTAATGGCTGCTAAATCAAACCCGTCTGGTTTCTGGTCTCCTCTCTACCCTTGCTCCTGTGGTTAAGAACTGGCGAAGGCGGTCTTCCACCTTGTGGGGAAGGGGAGGCTGAGGTGTGGCGAGAGGCAAACACTGGGAGCTGAGCACAGAATGGATGTTGGATAATGGAGCAATTTTGCCCTTTTAGCATCTCTGGCATGCATCGCCGCCCCATTCCCCCTCCCACCTTGAGCTTGCTGGCCACAGTGTTGTGCATTAAGGAAATGTGCAGTAACTGCACCATTAAACTCATTATTTTGCTGAAAAGGTTCCCTCTGCTCTTCCCAGGCCACAGGGCTGGTCTTTAGGGCAAGGGATTAGGCCACAGGGACCCAGCTGAGGGCATTTACTGCCCTCCAGAGAATTTTGTAGCCTTGCCAAATCCTGGAAGAAACCCACATTGGATCTCTGTTTCTTGAAATGCAAGGCAATCAGAAGGCAAATGAAGAGAGGGGGGATGGGGAGAGTGGGCAGAGGACCCCCCCACAATTTTGAAATATGAAGAATGTTTGTGAAAGGTGAATGGAGAAAAACCAACAGGCAGAGCTCCTCCTCCACAGCATAAAATGCTCTCCTTATTTCACAGGATACTTCTGAGCTGCCTTATAGAAGTGGGAAAGAGGGAAGCCCCCAGAAGCCCCCCACCCAGCTGTCTTGCAAAGCTCCCAATCAGCTCTCCAGTCATCCCAGAAGGTGGTCTGCTGCGGAGGGCAGAAGAGATTTTTCAACTCTGCCCAACCGAGAAAAGAAACCAAGCTGGGCGAAAGAGGGGCTAACAGCCCTTCCACTGCCCCCTTCCCTTCTCCTCCATTTCTTTCTCTCTGCAATGTGGGGAAGGCAAACGTGGTGAAACGTCAGTTATCCAGGCCCTGCCTTGACGGGAATAAAATATGCACTGAAAGACATTAAAATGGAGTAAATAAAAGAGATAAAAATGGAACAATCAAGCTGGGAACTTCTCCTGCTCTGATTAAAAAGAGAGGGGAGGGGGCTCTGAGGAGGGGGCACTCCCGCCCTTGAAGAGGCAGCTGTGCAGGAGCCGAAGGCTGATAAAGTCTCTGCCACTGCCTGTTTGCCAGAGATAAAGCCAGCTCCAGCTTGTGCTGTCCTCAATCCAAGCCTAAACATCAGTGTTAATACAGCCTGACAAACTGGCATTTAAGATAGAATAAATATGAGCTGGTGCTCCTATTACCTGGACCTTATTAATCTGCTTGCGGGCATTTAAATGGTGTTAAAAATATGGAGTTTACCACTCAGGGCTTCAATAGTTGTGCAATTCATCACGTTTCCCCCTCCCCCTTCCCAACACCCCACCAACAATTGTCTCCAAGTCCAAAATGACCTGGCACTCACTTGAAAGGGGCTTTCCAAGGAGCTGGGGGCACAGCCAACACCAGTTGGGCTGCAGGGGGGTGATGCTGGTGCCTCCCCAAGGGCTTTGGATGGGAGAGAAATGCTGCCAACCATTCTTGGTAGACCAGTCCAGACAATCAACTCCATTGGAAGACTTGAAGTTTCTTTTCTTGAGATGGGCTCTAACAAGAAAATCTTGCAAGTCCCATGGTGCTGTGCCCCTTCTGACTGTTTTTGCCCCAGTGCATCAGGAAGGAACCTGCCCAAGCCACTTCTGAATATTAACCTGCTTCCTAGGACTTAAAGACAGTTTTAGCTCTCTTTACCAAGGGAAGGGGTCTTGCCTAATTCCTGCCAAGGGTCGTTTCCTTACGCTCTGCAGGCATCTGGTGCTGAACTACAACTTGCAAATCTGGATATTAGCACACAGTGCTAGTAAGTGCTGTTCACCCAGCCTGGAGGGCCACAGCTTTCCCCCTTCCTGTTTGGCACATGGAGGCTGAAGGTGAAGGCAGGGAACTGAAAGTCTCAGTTTCTGAAAGACTCAGCACTTTCGCGCCCCCAAAGTTCCTGAGCCTGTCCTTGCAGACAGCTTTGCCTCTTGCAGGATCTGAGAGGCCTCTTTGTGATGATCTCCCCTCTAGGCTCCCTCCAGACCGGAGGACAGGGTCACGGAGGGCAGCTACCTAGGACAGACATCTCTTCCCTTGGGCCACTTGAGAAGTGGGCTTCCTCTGAAAAGCTCTGCTCTCCAGAGTCCTGAGTGTGGCACAGCCTTCCGTCCTTGGCCTTGTGGAAGGAGGGGGATCCCTTGCTGCCAAGAAGGAAAAGAGGGGAGGCGGCACCCTGTTGAGCCAGGGCACAGGGCAGGCGGGCTGGACCTTTGCTGCCGAAAG
The DNA here is from genome assembly GCA_032468055.1 of Acrochordus granulatus. NCBI lineage: Eukaryota > Metazoa > Chordata > Lepidosauria > Squamata > Acrochordidae > Acrochordus > Acrochordus granulatus. The sequence goes on from JANHZU010003689.1 coordinate 43,813, forward strand.
ACTCTCCAAATGCACCTCCTCCATCCAGCCTGCAAACGTCTCTTGTCTGGAGCAACGGAGCCCTGTGCAGACCCTCCAGCCAGGTGCCTCTTTATCCTGCCATTTCTCCCAGGGCCATTAACCACCCTAATGATTTTCTTCCCCTGAGTTGAGCAGCTTAAATAGTGTCTTTAATTGCCCCAATTGATGCATCTCTCCCATCCAGGCCTTACTTTATAAGAAAGACATGCAGTCATTAAGAGAGGCTCTTAGCAGAATCAACTACTAATGGCACAACCAGGCCAAAGTCTCACAACAAGAACAATCCTCAGGTTCCTTTGCTTGGTGGGATAACGGAGGCTCCCCAAGGGACAAGTCGGGCTCAGCCAAGATGGAGCAGGTGTGCCAAGTGGGAAGTGTAGCTCCAGTTGCCTTCCAGAGAACCTGCTGAAGATGGCACCGGAGCGGCAAAGTTTTCATGAGGCAGGAACTCCTGCTTTGGCTGAACCAGAGTATGCAGGATCATTCTCGTTGGGTTCGTAGAGCAAAGCTCCTCTCCTCACGGCTTAGCGCTCGATTCCTCAACCTTGGCAACTTGGAGATGTATGGACTACAACGTCAAGCTGATTGGGGAATTCTGGGAGTTGAAGTCCACCGTAACTAAACTTAGTCACAGCCAGTCCTGCGGCTCTGCCATCGGCAGCGCTGTGCACACAAGTGATACCACCCCAAGCAGCAGAGACCGAAGGCTGCGTCTCTTGTGATTTCAGAGAGAAAGGTCAGGCCCTGCTGGAACAAACTGAGTCTATCTACCCAGAGCAGCATCTGCCTCTTTGCCACGGCCTGCCAACGGCTTCTCAGAAACAAAGCTGGAACCCAGCAACTGGAATCTGGAGCTCGAGCACTACTGAACCTGGAGGCTCTTGTTGTCCTCTCATAGGTGCTGGTAGACTCGTTTTAAAGCCACTAAACCAAGAACTAGAAACAGGGCAGGAAATGATATTTTTTATGGTCTGTATGTGTGTGCAAAATTCGAGGGAAAGAATCACAGCTGCATTCCTAGCAAAGCTGTCCTCAGAACCTCCAGTGGGGTTTTAGACCTTACAGAAGCAGGACACATGGTCTAATTTCTGAAGAGCAGACCTGGGGGATGGACAGACGGATGGACGGACGGACCGACAGACAGATGGTTAAAGCTAAATCAAGGAAGCAGAATTCTTTGGAGAGAGGAGAAAAGTCCTCAGTGTAAGAAGTGTTCGACACACTGCCCTGGAAAGTGGTGGAGCTTCACTTTATTTTAATTTTTCACATTTTTAAACCTCCCATCTCCCTCAGAGACGGACTTCAGATATGCCCAAGGAGGAACAACCTGCCTTACCCTATCCTGCCTGCATGGTCCATCTGTTGCTCCAAAACCATTCTTGGTTTTGCCCTGTAAAATGTGCGAGAACGTGGTTTTGCAGGGAGGACAGAGAAAGAAAGGTCCACAGTGCCAAAACATCCTCAGAATGAGCAAAGGAAGGGCAGGAACGTCCCAGCCCAGTCAGCCAAATCTTTTTTTGCGAAAGCCAACATGTTTGAGCTGAACCCACCTTCAGCATTTGCTCCCAGGCACAGTGTACAAAAAGAGGGAGCATGGTGGTGTGAGCAGTTAAGACACTGGGCTCGTCGACTGGAAGTCAGCAGCCCGAGTTTGAGACCCAAGCGCTGCCATGCAAGAGGGTGAGCTCTTGTTGTCTGCCCCAACTCCTGCCAACCTAGCAGTTTGAAAGCATGTAAAAATGCAAGAAGATAAATACGTGGAGGGAAGCTAACGGTGTCCATGCACCTCGGCAGAAGCATCTTCGGGCATGGTGGCTCTTGGGCTAGGCAACAGAGATGGGCACTGCCCCTGGAATCGGACAGGACTGGCAGGGGAACCCTTTACCTTTATAGCGTACAAAAGGGGCAGGAGGCGAGTCTGCCTGTTTACCCTCGGGGGTGCTGATGAGGGCAGGGAAAGCTCCACCGGCAGGGCTCTCGCACTAGCTGGGTCCACCCCGTCTGATGGAGACAAGGATGGCAATTTGGGGCAGGGAGAACGCTGAGCTGGAGGCAGAGCTGAGTTTCCCCTTGTGGGTCCTGTCAGAAGAGTGCAGGAGAAAGCCATGAACCATATGCCAAGGAGATGAGAAACCCCCTTGGACACCAGACCAGGATGGCACCCCAGGGAACTCAGGAGAGGCAGAGATGGCTCCGGGGAAGAAAGGATGGAGCAGGAAGTTGAAGAGTTGGGGGGTGGATGAGCTGTTCTCATTAGGCGTGGATTATTTATTGTGGGCTTCTGTCGCCTGCCATCTGCTGCTCTCTCTACAAAGTCAGGCGGGCACCAGCCTTGAACTCTCGCTGCCCGAAAAGCTGCAGGCTTTGGAGGCTGGGAGAGGCTCTAGGAAGCCTGGACTGGCTCCAGAGAGGAAAGGGGCACTGCCACCTTGCCCTGCAAAACCTCCCCAGGGATACCATTCAGGGCGAGGATGTTGCTGCAGCATGTGCCCATGTGGCCTCCACCAGGGACCACAAGTCTCCATCTGGGGTCTTTTTTTCATGCGCCCATCCTGCCTCTATTGCTGCTCCAGCACCCCTTCTAACAGCAGATACGGGGCACTGAGTGCCCAAAGAAACTGTGCCAAAATGGAGTTTTTAACATGATTGGGGAAAGCAGATGTTTGCCCAGGCATTAAAACCTGTTTGAAAAATTACCCCAAGTTGCCATTCCTCTCCCAAATGTGTCACTGCTGACTCTGGAAGTTGAGGAGCCACTAAATATTAAGTGCCAGCCACCAGAGAAAAATGCTCCAGGAAAGAAGAGCGAAAGGCCTGGCTTTGAATCTTGAGCCTTGTCTTGGTCTCACTACAACTTTCCAGCCAGCCTGAAAGTTTTGCAGGAATCAGCCCTGGCTTTCTGCAGCCCTTACAGAATGAGGCTTCTTGTCTTTCCCCAGAAGATGGTCTTAGCTGGAGAGTGTGGGAATCTGCGACATGATGCACCTCTGTGGGCATGTGGTACTGTTTTGTTTGTTTGTTTGAATGGTGGTGTTTCGTTTACAACCTTTTCTCTTTCTCTTGCAAAACACTTAGGGGTCTTCTGGGAAGAAGAATAGGATGCAAATGAAATGAAATCACACTCAGAGATGGCCTGGCATCACAGATCAGGGGAAGACATGGGTTCAAGCCCACCTTCAATCATGGAAACTCGCTGGGACTTTGACCAAGTACCTGCCTCAGCCCTGCCTACCTCCCAGGACTGTTGTTGTGGGGAGAACATCAAGGGTCATCTCTAGACCTTGGCAAGGCTCCATAGTCAAAAGTACCAAGTCCAGTCAGAAGTGCCTGGTGGCCTGTGTGTCAATCGCCCTCGTACTAACAGGGCCCGGCCAGCTCGGCCCTTTAAGCCTGTGCCGGGAAAAGCAGCATTTCCTTCTGACCATGCCAGTGGCAACCCTTTCGCAACAGCTCCTGATCCAAGTGGAAAGTCCCACCTGGTGAGGGCTTCAGAGACCCAGGAAATGTAAACAGCTGCACATCTGCTGGGAAGTGTGAATATTTGAACAAGCCAAGGAATTGTTCCATGTGGCTTTTGGCACACAGACAGGAATCTGCACTCGAGATCTTCCCCCTTGGGGAGCCCAGCAGAGAAGCTGTGGCAAAAGAGAGACCTTCTCTCCATCCCGGAGACGGATGCTTGCGGTGGCGCTGAGGGGCGCTTCTTGGCAGGAAGGGCAGATTTGATGGTCTCAGTCTAGTCCCTAGTGGAGATTTAGTCGAATGACAGACAGGCACATTTTGCAGGCTGGCTGGGAGGAGGTAACAGAGGAGATGCCCGGGCAGCGGCTGGTCTCGTCCTTCTGCTGCTTGCTTGGGCTGGGGGAAATGGAACCCCCATGTTTGCGTTAATTTGCAGAGGGGCTTTCAGCATTAGAGACTAGCATTTTTCAGGTTTAGTCTGAGTTAGCACACCATGCTCAGGTAGATTTGCTTGACCGCTTGGAGTGATTTAACCCAAGCCCTCACAATTTTCCAACCCCCAGCCAAACAGACAACCCTAGCAGTGATTCACTGCTGAAGGTGGTTAAATGCTACCGATCCCGCTACTGACTGAGGGATCAAATTGCCTGGGTTGCAGAGGACACTGAATCCAAAGCAGGTTTACAAAACTCCCAGGAAAAGTTATCTCTGCAATATGCTAAGCTGAATTAGCGTCGGTTTTGGTTAGCCTGTTTGTAATATCATGTTACGTGTGAAATCAGGCTCAAATATGAAGCCAGGAAATGGGGAACAGTCAGTAAGCCAGCCCCATTTCAGCCTGTGGATGAATGGCCTTGTGAGGCAGGTCAGCTGATGGTTGACAGAGCACCCCAGACGCAGGTCAGCCGGGCAAGTGTCCTCTTTTCTCTCCTAGAACACCTTCAGCTTGGGCGAGGAAGGGAGCTCATGTCCACCTCCTAAGCCATAATTTAAAGCCAGCCAATTCTGCAAATGGTAGCTTAAATAAACAGGGGCTTAGCTCCCGTGTGGATCCAGCTGTTCTCTCACTCCTTTATCTGTGGACAGAATCAGCTTTAGTCCTCTGGGTGTTCCTGCCTGCCTGTCTCTCTCTTTTTCTTTGCTTCTGAAAGAGAAAGCTCTTCTCCCGGTGATAATTATTGAAAAGTTCAGAGCAGAGGCAGAGAGAGAAAGAACCCCGGGAAAGCAAGCTATTAAAATCCATGCACACGGCTTGCCTTTGCAGCAGATGTTGGCATAATTAGAGAGGAAAAAATTATGAAATTAATTTGTGGTTCAATGTAAATTTCAGCAATGGGGGGAAGCATGGCTCCAATCACCTCTTGCGCATACATAGCAGCATGTGCCCATACTCACACGCGCACACACTAAACAGCGCACACCAGCTGCTGGGGAAGTGGTAATTGTCAGAAGGTATCCAAGGGGAGAGACTGGTATGAAAAACAAGGAGAGGAGAGGAAATGGAGGACATAATTCATCCTCTTAAAGGAACAGCTTCTTTCTCTTTGGAAGAGGGGTGAGGGACTGAATTTTCAAGAATCTTCCAGAAAAAGGGGAGGAAAGAATCAAAAAGAGAGTCTCTGAAACTCCCGCCCTTCATCACGCTGGCTGGGGAAAGGGACAACCAAAGGGCCACAAACTGGAGAAGCTTCTGGACTTCAAAGGAGTGGACACGTGCTCTGCACAGTTATCCTAGAGGCCAAACTGCTCCTCATTAAATAAGAGCATGTCTCAGTTCGTCCTTGGTTCCCTTGGGGTTCCCTCCATTGTTTATTAAATAAATATTCCATTTTCAGACAGGGAGTGTAATTGCACATAGTAGCAACAAGTAACAGAGAATTCAGAATTCTCCTAAGGCTTGAGATGACCTTCAGATGTTTGCCCGAATCAAAGTCTATGCGTTTAGCACTTTGTCAGGTTCCAGAATTAATCCAGCGTCCTGCCCCTCCTTTCTTCACAGTCTCTCACAAATATTTCACCTAGCAAATGTGACTCTGGTAATGACTGCCGTGATAAAAGTCACAGCCTCTTAAACACAGGTCTTCTTCAGTATGCAAATATAAGACGGGCATGAAAGGTTCCTACAAAACTTAGCCTGGGATAAATGTTATATTTTCATAGAGGGGGAAATAGCACTTGGGAACATTTCCCCAGCTATCAACATGAGCCATTCAGGGATCCACGGGTACCCAATAGCCAGGGCTTGTATCTGGAAAAATGTCCAAAAATGCTGCTTCTCCTTTTGCGACAGCTGACCTTCAAGTTGAGGGGCTGTCCAGAGGGCTACTGGTGCTAACTGAACAGGGAGGTCCATCCTACGAGCTGACTAAAGACTGTAGAAACCAGAGTCCTTATCGTATCTGTGGATGTTATGAAGCCACATCTTAAGACCTTAGAAGCCTGCAGTACTCTCACATAGCCCATTGTCGCAGTCTTCAAGATGCAAAGACTTCAGGAGAGGCCATTGGTCTTGTTGACTCTCCTTGCTTTTGAAAATGAGAAGGCAGTGGTGGGTTTTGGCAGGACCAGAAAAATAAGCCTCATGCCCTCTGGAACCAAGGCAGGATTTTCAGGGCCAGGGTTTGGAGGTTTCCTAGAATGAGGGGTCGCATCCATTGGCTCAAGACTGCAGTACTTCGACAATTTTCGGCCGTGGCTAGTAGCATATTGACAGCCACAGAGCCACAAGGGAGGTTGGCCAAGACCCCGTCTGAGAAGGCAGTTCAGACGTTTAAGGGTTTGCTGGGTTTTGGCTTGCTCTGCTGTGCTGTGCAGCCTGTAAAGAAGCCGAAGTATATGCCCGTCTCTGAATCACTCTTATCCCTGTCGTTAGTCAGTGATGGTCTCCTTCCTGGCTGCTCCGAACCGGGCCTGAGCAACTGAGCAAATCTTCTTTCTCGCTGGCCTTTCAAGGGCCCCTTGAAAGGGGCCCCATGAATTGCACCACCACCGTAAATTATTCTCTCTGTCCAGTGCTTTGGTTGGTTTATTATTTAAAACTTACCTCAACACTGAACCCTGGGCGATTCGCAATCTGCTTGCCTTTCCTCTGAGACATCAAGTAGAGATCCCATTCGAGGCCATCTTGGTGGTCTCTTTTGCTCTGCCTTCCTCTAAGATTTCGTCCTTCCCTTCTCCTCGTGAGAGGAGCAAGCCCAGGTGGCCCTCCTGAAGGAGCACCGCAGTTCCCTTCCGGGCACCCTGGGAATTGCCTCCAGACGCCGCCGGGCTTGAAATTCCCCAAGGAGACTTTCCACTTTCCTGCAAACCCTTTGCAACAGTTTTCACTTCCTGATTGATAAAGGGGAGGATGCATACAGCTTTATTGCTTGATGGCTCAACGCTGTCAGTATTTAACAGTGTTGTGCTGAGGATAATTAAAGGGCCAGCACAGCGCCCCACAACCTCCTTTGGGAGAAGCCCTGGGAGGTGTGGGGCTCCTGGCCTGCCCTTTCACCATCACAAGACGGTCTTGGGTGCTGCTTCCCAAAAGGGTGGCGAGGAACCTGCGGCTGCAGTTCCTGTGTTTATCTTCTGTTCTTCAGCTTCATGCTCATTTTGAATATGTTCAGGTTTAATCATAATTCTTTCTAAGGCACCAACAAAAAAGCCACCCAATTTAAAATTTTGACTTATCTCAGAAAATGTCCTAGCATGTTGCAAATGGCAATCATGTAATCTTGGGATACTGCAGCTGTCGTAAATATCTGCCAGTTGCCAAGCACCCAAATTTTAATCACATGGCCATGGGGATGCTGTGATGGTTGGAAGTACAAGGATTAATCATAAGTCATTTTTTAGTGCTACCGGAACTTTGAATGGTTGCTAAACAAATGGTTGTAAATTGAGGACTGCCTGTACACTCAATGATTGTTTTAGCATCTGCAACTATCCGATGGAGGTGGGGACTTTAAAGGGCAGCAGTGTTGGGTCCAAAGTCGCTGATCTGCCCAGAATTCCCGGCAGCTCTGGGCTTCATCCTCTCCTGGGATGGCAACATTCATCTAACTACGAGGACAGTCTTTGCCTATTGCTGAATGCGGGCTAGAAGGATTGTGGGTGTCCTGGATCCTGATGTGGGTTCACCCATCCGCCGAGCTCCTCCTTGGGCTCTGACGGGCTGCCTTCACTGGATTATCCGCTGCTCCTGGAGGTGGCTCAAAGGCCATCCTAGTGTGGGAAGGCTCCCTTCCAGGCGATTAGGGAAAATGCATCTGGAGCTCTTTGCTCATCTTGCTTTGAGACTGATCTGGAAATCAAATTCCAGTAATCTGTTCTGCCATCTGGTATCCTGTCTACACAGCCTGGGCTGTGATGGGAAGTGCGAGGGCTGTGGGAAAGTTGGCAGTTCCTGGGGGCCACCTTGAAATGGGAGTGAGCTCATTGGGTGACTGAGGAGTTTTGGACAAAGAAACTGCTCAGCTTCACACATGCAGGTTTTTCTCCTGAGAGCCCAAGAGAATCCAGCCCCCCAACAAACCTGTGAGGTAGGTAGACATTGCTGAGAGACAGCAGCACGTCCAAAGTGACCTTATTTGAAAAGGGACCTAAACCTGAGTTTTCTCAGTCTATGGTCTTTACCCCTGTGATCGCCATTGCACACAGCTGTAAATCATTCATGACTGACTTCATTGTTAAACTGCCATCAGTAATACATTCTAGGTGCTGACCTAAGCCATGGCTTGCAAAGCAGTGATTAGGTTCCCATAGCACGTGGAACCAAAACTCTACCATGCCATTACAGCTTTATGGGTTAAGTCAACCAGAGCAATGTGTAGGTTATAAAAGTCACAAAATCAATCAGTATAGTTTTTAGCCTTCTTCCTTCCTTCCTTCCTTCCTTCCTTCCTTCCTTCCTTCCTTCCTTCCTTCTTCCCTCCCTTCCTCTCATCTCTTCCTTCCGTCTCTCTCTGCCTCCCATCCATCCATCCATCCATCCATCCTTCCCCCTGGAGTATTTTCTGTTTGTGAGCAGAGAGAAATGTGCTCACATCAGGGTTTGGGGATAAATTTCTACAGGAGGCAGCACATATGTTCCTATAATAATGCTTTTTTCCCCTCCCATTGCCCTGAAGAATATTCTGATCGGATCCTGAACCTACCAAATGCGAGGCAGTCGCTCTTCTCAGCTGGTTTCAGCTCTGACGCTCAGCTATTCCCACCTTTTGATTCCCAATTCCCTGGCAGGATTTACTTCAAGGGGGGAGGTGAGATTATCCCTCCCCACAAAGCATCCTGTGCCTCTACTTTGTTCTGCTTCCCAAGCTCATCAAGGCACTGCCGTTAGCCTGACATTTGTGTACATCACGTACCGGGAAGAAGTAATTTACTCAGAAGAAATTAAAAGTTCATTTTAATTGAGCGCACACTGCAGTATGCAAATGAGCAGTGCATTATGTACACTGATGCAGAAACAAAGACAGTAATCACGTGTTAACCCTTTGCAGGCTGAGTCCCTCTGAGCAGGGCAGCTCTCTCTAGCTTGTGGGGTGGAGGAGATTGAGGCCCACTCCCTACAGAGATGGCAAAGTGGTGGGTGGCTGAGACAAGCTTGGCATAGCCTGGAAGGGCTGCTCTCCATAAGCCGTCACAGCGAGCCAAGTGGCGCTGAACAGGAGCCTGGAATAAGTTGCAGAAGAAGCAGTCCTGGTTGATGGGCCTCCCGCTCTTCTGCAGGGGCCAGAAAAGTGGAACTCACTGAAATGTTCCTGCTGCCAGAAAAGAAGGCCAGAGGCTACCTTCACTGGTGCCCTCTTCCTAGATGCTGAAACAAAGGTGCTGTTTTCAGGCAACCCTACCTCAGGAAAGAGCATGTGCTGTGCCAGCTGTTGGACCTGGGTTCGGTTCCTGACAATTCCAGGGAAAAAGGTCAGGAAGCAGCAAATGACCGTGCCTGCTTTTTTTACAGCAACTTCCCTAGGCAAAGCCTCTTGATCAGTCCTGACCCCAAAGATTTTATAGTCTGAAATGCTTGTGTGTGAGAGAGAGAAAGAGGCAAAGGAGAAAAAAAAAAACAGAGGAAAGTCACTGTTTTCTATGAAACTTTGTTGCATGCCAAGACAATGGAGAGAGTCTCTTTTTATTTGACATCTGGGAATTAGACAACACTGGATGAGACCAATAAGAAATCCTCAGTCGGTCAGACTGACTTCCTCCAGGGTCTCTCCGTAGATGAATATACATGCAGGAATAGGGGTGTCTGCAGGGTGTAGTCAAAAAAGTGAAGGTGGCAGCCATGATGGCATGATTAAATGTTTCATGGGCATCAGATGCCCCTGGCAGGAAAATTCAATTCTCAGAGGCCAAGAACAGTTTTTCCAAATGTCTAGCCCCGCAGGTTGCCTCCAATTACTATAACTTCTCACTCTGTGTCAATATGTTTATGTGTAAGGCTGCTTCATGCAACCCCCCCCAACTCTTTCCATCATGAAATCTGAAGCCCTCCCACCTGCCCACAAAATGCAAGGCTTGCTTTTCTTCCGAACCACCCCCTCCTTCTGCATCCTTGCTGATGGGCCCTTTTCTTTCCTCTCTCGACCCAGTAATGAGGTTCCTGGAGCAGTTACACAAATGAGAATTTGTTACAAGGAAACTATAAACAGCCTGGGCAAAAGTGTCTTCTTCTTATATATTTTTCTACTTTGCATTTCTTTCTTGAATCTTGGCCAAGAACTTACTCTGAAAAGTGACTCATAGGCAGGCAAACATAGATATGTTGGCCTCTAAAGCAATGTTCTAATTGAATTTAAAAAGCTGAAAAATCATTTTCAAAACATTTAAAATCTGAGCTTAGCTTCAGTTCTACATTGCTGTTTCCTGATTTTTCAGCTTTTTGCACTGAATTTCTGTATGTTAAACTGCAAGAGAAACCAGAGAATGCATATGGTGTCACCTGCCACAAGTCCTTATAAGAGATGCATCAAAAATAAGGATTGGTGCCCCCATGCCTGCAAGTCAATTTATGTAACTCAAACTTGCCAATATGCCTCCATGTGAGAGAACTGCTCTGTGTGTGGTATGCAGTCTTCTCCAGGGAGGGCGTGAGTCTCTGCCTCCGCCCCCTGCCCTCCACCTTCAAGGTTGCTCACATCTGTCTGCCCCAAACTGCCCCAAACTGCCCCCAAACCAGAGCAGCGCATGGTCAGTTTGTGGCTTCTTGTAGCATCTGCAATATGTGAAGCAAGTGGGTGGTGGGGAGATTTGTGGGGAGGGAGGGGTGCTGAAGCTTTTCTTTCCGACTACCTGTCAAACCTGGCATTTTCTTTTTAATGATGGTGCAAATGAAACCGGTTTGCAGACGTGAAGTGACAGCCAGCTGCAGGAGACAAGGAAATGATTGCCAAGACTGGTTTGAGACGCCCACAGCTTCCAAACAAAGGGAGCCTTCTCAGCTTACTTGGATGAGCAAGAGACAGCAGGGAGCCAAGAGACAAGCTGTGGCGCTCACTCCTTGCTTGCAGTTCCCTTGAACCAGCATCACACTGAGCGCCCCTTCTCCATGCCCATCCTACCCAATCCTCTTCTGCACATGGGGCTTAAAACAGCCTTACATGGCAAGCCACTCAGCATTTTATCCTTCTGCAGTGCACAATATATGTGGGCCATTTCTGTGCTCCCTGCCTCATGGCCAGAAGCTAAGAAAGAGGTTTTGCTCGGAACACCTCAAGCATTGTCATGCTAGAGGTGGACATCTATCACAAGACAGTTCCTTGCACCTAGTTTGGGTCTCTTATAGAAGGCAACCCAGCAGTGTCCCCAAATAGGGTCTTGCGATGTATATTATACCATCCCCAAACTTGTGGGTAAGTGAGTATCAAATTGGCAAGTGCAATGTCATTTATTTATAAAGCAATGTCCTCAGAGTAGAATACAGATGTATAAAATGTTGTAAAATGATTGATGAAAGTTGTTGAAGAATAAAACATCTCTTTTAATAATACTGGAATCTGTGTTCATCCCACAAGCTGAATGGTTCGAAATTGAGCCAAGAAATGCTTCTCTACACAAATATATTACATTTCCCCAGATTCACTGCCAAGATGCAGAGGTGGTTATCAGGTGCTTCTATGTTTTCTTTAATCCTATGGTTACCCAACAAAATCTGTTAAGAAACCTGCATGACTTGAGTTAGCTGTACTGTATATAATCTCAACAGCTTCATATCACTTGCCAACATTTAAATCAAGGGAGATACAACAGCTTTCCTGGAGATGTCAGCACTTGGCATCTTTGTTAAGCACCTGCACTTACTATAACTTCATATGTTATCAACAAGAGTTATTCCTTCCTAAAATAGACTTGGTTCCTTCATGTTCTGGTAACACAAGAAGTGACATCCAACACAATAAACTTCTCCTAATGGGTCATTTCCATTTGAACCCAAAGCAGCCAGAACTGAGACAGGATTAGAAGTCTGCATGATTGAGAGCTGAGCCAAGTGCCTAAGATTAAGTCTCCTGCTTTGCTGATATTATGCCAACTTTTGGGCTATTCCAGGTCTCCGAAGTTGCAATGTTAGTTGAACAAGACTTCCTCTTTTCTTCCAAGTCTGATGTTGAGTTTGGATTCAGAAGGTAGTAGAAGTCCATATTTCTTTCACCTCTTTTATAGGGTAGGGGTTCAGTAGTGGTCCCTTTGGGGGAAATTCTCCTTCGGCGTGGACCCTAAAGCTTTCCAGCAAAATGTGTTTTCCGCAAACGGCCGGGCGAGATTCAGTACCTCGGACAGTGCCAAAACAGGCCAGCTTTCAGAGGGCAGAAGATGAGATGGGGCTGACTATGATCAGCATACGAATAATCGATACTTCTAGATCAGGGGTGTCCAACCTTGGCAACTTTAAGACTGAGGACTTCAGCTCCCAGAATTGGGCGGGTGATGTTCACTCAATGCCTGCAGGCTGTGATGGCTGGATGATTCAACCCTGGCAAGATGGAGTGGCTTTGGGGTTTGGACCCCTGAATTCACTGAGTTATCACCTTTGACTCTTGATGGAGCAGTACCAATTCATCTTGTGTGCCAATTGCACCCATTCCAGGGCTGGAAGACACTGCTCATGGTCACTCATGAGCCAGTTATTTCTTTTGGGACCGTCCTTGAAGACCATGTAGAAACTTCAAATAGTCCCAAATGCAGCAATGCACACAGGGGTGATTATCCCTTTTTTTGCACATATTACACTACTGCTGCTCAGGCTGCTTTGGTGCCCAGTTTCTTTCTACGTATAATTCAAGATGCTGGTTATCATATTTCAAGCCCTGTGTGCAATGGGGCCAGGCTACTTGAGGGACTACCTCTCCTGCCTGTCCTACCACCAGGTCAGATGGTGTAAGTGCACTCCAGATCCCTTCCTTTAAACTTTGTCCTCTGGTGGGACCTTGGAGGTGTGGCTTCTGTGTGGCTGCTTCTTTTTTGTTTTTTGAGAAGGTATTGTTATGGTGGTGTGTTAGTGTGTTTTTATTATTTGTACGTTTGTTAGTTGCCTAAAATTGATTTATATAAACCCACATAAAGCTTTTTTCTTAAACAAATACAATGCTAAAAGATATGGAGTGCTGTCTTGCCCTCTTCCCCATTTTATTGACCTTCTTTGAGCATTCCAAAGGGATGAGCATCGATGTATCTTTTTCAGAGAACCAAAAAGAAATGCCTTTGTTTCAGCATTAACTCTTCCTGACCTGGATTCCTGCCCTGCGGAAGGCTGCTCTCCCCTCCCCTCCCTTTTCTTGGCAGGCTAAAATCCTGCAGACCTTGGCCCCCTTGGAATGTACCCTTCACCATGCATGAAATACCAGCCAAGGATGGACCAAGATCAGGAACTTCAGGGCATCTGACTTGAGACTCTTAATCGGGGATTCCACCTTTCATCCAATGATATTGCCAAAGCAATTGTGAGATCTGTACCATTTTGGAGTTTTCTCTTTTCCTTCTATGGATCCCTGGCTAGTCTTTTCTGAAATAATATGAGATATTTTCAGAATCCACAGGCACTTTGCAAGAAGCACTCGGCACCACAGCTCCATATGGCACCCGTGAAAGAGTTAAGTCCTCTGTGATCAACACCAAGAAGTGAGTGGTAAACAATTTTTTCCTCCCTCTGCTAAATTAATATGCAAATTCCAGGGCCCATTCCCCCTCCCGCTTTCCCTCTCTTCTCTGCTTTAAAATTAGCGAGGTAGAAGGCTGGGGCTAATTATGCACTCAAATGAGGAGGGAGCAGGCTTCGTTAATGTGGCACTAAGAGTAGGCTAAAACTGATTGTGAGACGATGAAATTTAAATTCAAGCGTGGCGTTCCCTCTGCATCTGGAATCTTTCTTACAGCCCCCAGCACACATAACCAGCCAAGAGGAGCACGCCTTAACATGCACGGATGCTCACTTCAAGCTCCTGGTAATCTCCAGGAAGCCATAGAAATGCAATACATTGCACTTTGCACCCTTACATGCACTGGAACCCCTGCTTAGTCTGATTAGCTTACTTTGAGGGGAGTTTTGTCAGAGCAGAAATCTAAGGCCATTGGGAAAAATGTGAGTTAATTTCAATATATTTATTGCTGGACCAAGTTCACACTCACTTTTGCCCTTCCTGGCTAGAGATGATGGGATTGTACATCCCAATAACTGAAGGGCACTGGGTTGGAGTTGTTGAGTTGGATGCATTTCTCTTGACGTTCTTCATTGTCATTATCCTGGCACAACTGGCATCCATTTCTCTTCAAGAGCACAGCTTGAACTGAGCAATCTTCTCATGTATCTTGAAAATATGAACTATTCTTACTAAAAACATTCTTGTTGAAAGGAGATGATCTAAAATTTAGAGACGTCTATCTGCATCCCTATCTGTCCCAAGGCCCTGTCTGTCCCCACATTATCAGAAGAAAGTCTGAAAGTAGCTAGTGTCCTGGCATAGCAAAACTATCAACAGATGATCTTCTGGAAATGCTGATACCTTTGTTTCCATGTGTCTGAAGCATCCAGCGTTTTTCTTGAGTGACCTCATACCAGAACAAGAAGAGACAGCTGAGGGATAAGGTGATGAGAGATTATGTCCCTCCAATCCATGGAATAACATGGCTTGTTTTCTCGATTTCCACATTAGTGTCCACAGGACATTTAATTCTCTAGGAACCTGGCCTTAGAAAAGTTCACTTGGGTGAAACAACAAACAAGAGAAATGTGTTTTGCAGACTTGACCTATTGATTAAAATATTCATTGGAATCAACAGGTCAGTCTGCAAAACATATTTCTCTTGTCTTTTGGTTATCCTAATTTTAGCAGCTGTTAAAATAATCCACCTCGATGACACCTGCAAGGTGCCTGTTCTAATATCTGCTTCAGAGGCCATAATGACAATTGAGTGTAAAATATACTCCTTTTGAGAAGAAGCTAAACAGAATGTCTGTGATGCAAGCAATTTCAGGTCTTTGCAGTTCCATTAAAATTATTATTTGCTGCATGATGTTAACATTGCATTCTTTTAACATTCCAGAACTCTAAGACAACCAAATATCTGGTTCAGTGGAAAAGCTTCTGATAATCCGAATGTTAATGTCCATGATATCATAAGAGAAAGACACAGAAAAGGCCTGAGTTACAGTGGTTGTTGTCATCTCTCCTTGCTCTGCTCTGCTCTTATTAAAATAAGATTGACACTTTAGGCCATTGTGAAATGTATTTTATGCAGGGGAATTAACCCCAAGCAATATCACGTTACTTCCAGGATCGGCTCACGTCAGGTCTTGTTTGCAACAGAAGCAGTGTTATACTGGGACTCTGTTATTTATAATATTGTACGGAATATTCTACTTTTATGACCAGATCAATGCTTTTAAGCTTTCTATGCTCATTCATGTATTACATTTTCCCTAGAAGATATATGTATCTCCTTCCAGAGTCTCAAAACAGCATTTTCTCTGTGTTTTCAGTGAAAATTTATATCCTCTGGTTTCCATAGGCCAAACACTGACACCACTGATAATGGCCCGTTCTCCCAGTGCCCTCTTATGAAATCCGAGTGCCAGATAAGTTGAAGTGACTTTGGGTGGTGTGAGTCGCGTCCCAGAAGTTGCAGAAGCTATTTCAGTATCCCCCTTGTAATAAGCAGTTGTTGGTTTCATGGAGGAGAAGGCGTAGACCACCATGGTGCCATATTTGTAAGGCTTTGGTAGGCCTTTAATCTGATTGGAGGCAGCGAGTCATTCCGTAAATCCTTAGCCGTCTCAGGTGATGAGGAAAGGAGCCCAAGGATCACCAAGGATAGACAAGACCTGCAGGAATGACCAGAAGAGGGACTGAGAGATAGACAAAGTCAAAGGCTGTTTCACAAGCACATGTCCTTCACTGGACGAAACTGGCATGTGCCAAAGAGGGTCAACGATTTGCATCAGATTGGGTCAAACCTCTTGTTTTGTACTGGACGGACCTGTCGTGAATGCAACTCAACTCCGCAACATCTTGACAGAAGCTGAATTCACATAGGGTACTGACATATTGCAGTTTGTTTGAGGGGTGACAGCCACTGTAGATCATGAGCCCTAATATAGAGTTTAGAATTAAATGAGCCCACCAATTGTGGTGTGGTCAACAAACCACGACTCAAACAAATCTTCGCTTCACACAGTATTGGCTGAGAAGTGTGTCTTCAGCCAATGTGCCTTCAAAAGCCCAGACAGACCAGACTAACTTGATCCAAGGTTGCTCTATGCCACCTTCGCATCCCCTCAGTCTAACCAGCATCCATGCAAAGGTTGGAAGCTCGGCTCTTTGACGTCCACGAGGCAACTGCTCGTTCATTTCAAAAAAGCTGCACAGACGGACTTCCCAGTGGATCACCCCATCCCTCCTCCCTTCCCTTCAGCTGGTAGTTCTCCCTCTAACTATGATGCATGGTGGAGCTAATTTGGCATACTGCCATTAATTCCAGCACAGCTGCTGTGCCCCCCCCCCAGGCATCTTGCTAATATGCGGCTTCGGAGCCTCTCCGCAAATTAACATCATTTGTTCTCCAGAACATGTTTTTATTTCTACATGACATGCATAGTTTATTACCATCCCTCCGACTTGGGGGAATCTGGCCATTGGGGTGCAGAGCAGAGGAGCAGCCACCAAGTCCCACTCCTCCTCCGCCGCCTTTGTCCCTGCCTCAGTCTGTCATGTGAAGGAAGGACCTGCCTCCTCCATCCTCCCTGCTCTCTGGCAGGTCCTGCTTTCAGCATCTTCTGCAAACCAAAGGGCAGCCATTTTCTCTCCTCATGTGTTCTTGTCTGTCTAAAAACAAGAAGAGGAGGAGGGGGCAGAAAGCTGGAGAACCAGGGAAATTCAGTCCTTACATTCCATAGGAATTTATCCTGAGAAGTCCTCGCGTATCAACCACTGGGTGGAACAAAGGTTGGCAGACATCTGCTAGGGTACTGGTGGCCTTCTAAATGGCGCCAAGTTTCAGCTTCTGCCGTTTTTCTCCATGGGTCAATGCTCGGGAGACGATGGAAGCATCACGAGTTTTCTCCCCTGCCCAAACCACATCCAATCCCTTTGCCACTGGAAGGCATGTATGGAGTTATGGATTTCAGTGCCTGATAGAAGATGGCTCTCCATCTTTATGGAAATGCCCCCAGATCAGCTTCACATTTGTTTGGACTTGTAAGTTGCAAGTAAATTCACAACCAGTTTCTGACAAGCAAAGGCATAAGGGGAATGTTAAACTACTTCTCTATGGCAGAACCTTCAAATGGGTGGCAATTCCCCAACCAATGTGATCCTCAGCCATGGTTAGGTGGAGAATCCTGGAGGTTGCAGCCTTGAGGGCACCAGCATTTAGGAGTCCTGAGCTCACAAAGCTTTCTTCTTCCCTGCAATCTGGCCAGGAGCATTTTGCACCTTTCCTCCTCCACGGCCTCTCCCTTGACCTGGCCTGGCCTCAGTTGGATCTCCCCCACAAAACAGCGGGGAGTTGGGAGGGTGGCGAGGAAGAGAGCCAGACAATTACCTTGAGCCTTCCTCGACAGTTTTCCTTGCCAGCCATGGGCTTTTGCAGGCCTGCAGCTCCACCAATTTCCCTTTCGCACCAGCGGTGAGATGAGGAGTCCCACCCCCACCCCCTTTCTAGGCAAAGCAGCATATGTTTTGATTAGACACTGTTCTGCAGAGCTGGCCAAGATCCCTTGGGCCTCGGTCTGCGTGCGTGCGCGCATGTGTTCCTTGGTATGGAGGTGCATTCAAAACAGACCTCACCGGTAAGGCTGGTGGGCACCCATTGGCAAGGACCAGAGCAAGAGCAAAAAGGCAGGCAGTGAGAAGGAAGCTCTGGGTTAAAGCACTGGCTAGCTGAAACCGTGTCTGCAAAATGCCCCGGCTTGAACCACAACATATTCATGGAAAAGATCTGGGCCAGTGATGGGAAAGTGATGTCCTGGGCTCTTCATCATCTGCCCTGTTTGTGGGCCGTGATGCTTTCTGCATGCTTCTCAGAGCTCAGGCCCGTTAAATCTGCTGGATTTATGCCCAGACAACCCAGCCCAGGAGCAGTGATCCTTTGACCTGGCTGAGACAGGTGCTCCGAGGTTGGTTGACACAAGCCCACAGAGGCAGAACGATTTTAGCCAGAGGCAAAGCCACATGGGCCATTCAGAAGCAGCTCTCTGCACATTTTTGTTTCTATTTAAACGCAGCTGCAGGAATTTCACACCCAGTCTGCACAAGTGTCCCTCTGATGCTCCGGCTAACAGTCCCACAAGAGAGAAGGAAAAATGGCTCTGCTGTGAGTCTACAGTAATTTTGTGGGGAGAAAATTCATGAAGGGTGAAATGTGGTTGTGTGTGTGTGTGTCTGCAGGTTTTAAACTGCCTTGTTGTCTCTGCACTGGAGCTGTCGTGGTTGCCTTTGATCCCAAGTCCTGTTGTCCAACTTGGTTCTTAATAGCACTATCAAGAAGGCTGTGCTTGCAAATTTTGACTCATCTAGGGGACAAAATCACAGATGAGAACCTGAAGAAGGAAAAAAATACTACATTTTGAGTAACGGTATCAGGACTGTCATAATTTTAACTGGCTTCAAGGTCAGGTATCCCCCGAGGCAGCAAAACTTTGCCGGAAGTACGGCCACTAGGGATATTCACAAGGTGTGGTCGTAAATGTCGAGATGCTGGTTGCAACCTTGTGATCAAAGCTCTGCCTGTTTTTGGTTTTGTAGGTCGAGCTACCCTGTTGTCTTCTCTGACCTGAGCCTGCAGACACTGCTGGTTCTCCTTTTATGTTCCTGCAACCAGGGAGGGGCAAATTCACAGTCCCTTCCGTGCCGCTTTCCAGATTCAGCCGGGGGGCTGTGGGCCCTGTGTTTCCAACAACACCCAATCAGCCCTGAGACCTCATCTGCTCCTTATGGGGGGCAGAGCTCACAAGTTCTGCATTTGGATGACCAATCATCTACCCCCCACAAAACCTGGCTGGCTCATCAGAGAGAAAGAGACCCGAACATGCAGCTATAGCCGGCGGCTTCATTGGAATGCCGGCTGCGCAGAGCAGGTTGCCACCTTCAGGAAGGTTGTGTGTCAAAAGTCCAGGAAATCTTTTATGAATATTTCATCAGGAGGCCTCCTGCAGCTCTGCAGAGAACATCTGGCTGGGCTCTCCAGAGACCACCCCAAGCTTTGCGCAGGAAGCCGGAATGGTAAAACGTGGGAAGGGAAGGGAAGGGAGCACTGGGTCAGGATGAGTGATGCCTCTCTGCCCTGAAGCCCCCAGCTTCCCCCCCCCGAACACACACATGCAAAAGCCAGACGGGGGGAATCGGAGCTATCCAGAGGCTCCAAGACTGGATTCCCTGAGTCACATTTGCAAAGACCCCCCTGCTGGGAGGGCAAGTCTTCCCACAACTGGGGAGCAGAAGGAGAAACCATCTGCATTTTTATACAGGCATATCCACACCACAGTTTCCAACCCTCAGGGCAATGCTTGGGCACCAGATTGCACACCTTTCAGGGTTTTGCCACTTTCGGTCCTTCAAATGATGCATATTTTTCCTTGCAATTTCTGAGTAATTGGCCAATATGTAACACTGGAGGAAAGAAGCATTCATTACAAAATGTATGTGCAAAAAATGGATATATGAGGAAATAGCAGGAAAATGGGTAGAAATTTTCATGAAGATGGGGGGGTCAGCACGTTTGCAAAGAAACTGAAGATGCTCAGATAGACATAGAACTAGGGAAACATGAAACAGGCTAAAATCTGTATTCACTGTATTTGCTCTGCCTCCTGTTTTATTGTAATTTTATTGTAATTTCTTTGTTGGTTGCCAGCCACCCAAAGTCACTGACTGCAAGTTCATCCTAATCATATTATTATTGTATCTCAGACTCACACTCTTTTTTGGAGCCTGTTTTCTGGATTTTACGCTGCCCAGCAGAACTGCCACTGGCTGTGTCTATCAGCCAGACGTTCCAGGAGCAGGCACTCTGTGTATCTTCTCTCACTGTGTCCTGAAAGTCCACTACCCCTCCATGCGCCCAGACCCCGAGAGCTGCCCAGCCCTGCTTGGAACAGTGAAAAGTACGTAGCCCATATTTATGCGCACTTGTGCCTGTTTCCTTCACATGAACAAAACCTAGGGAAGTCCAGCAAGGAAATAGGACCATCAGTGGACCTGTCACTGGACTTGGGGAACTCGGAGCTGTCAGCCACTCATTATTGAAACCCACGGTATAAACCTTTATTCTGGAAACCATAAGCCAGTGTTTCCCAATGTTGGCCATTTCCATTTCTCAGCTATCAGAATACAAATCAATGACCATGCTGATGGCAGAATTCTGGGACCTGAAGTCCACACTCCTGGAAACGGCCAAGGTTGGGAAACACTGCTTAAGGCTATGATTCTGCAGGGCATGACAAAGTTTTCTTTAATAAAAAACAAGAAAGAAAAATCCACTGATGATCAGCACTCGCTTATTTTCCTGTGTTCATGCAAGGTTTTCCTCCCCGTTGCGACTATGTTTTAAGAGCAGTATTATTGGAGATTAAAACTAAACCTCCATCTCTTACTGTCATCAGATGGCTGACTAATTTCTGCTGGCTTGTGTGGAGGAGGTTGTTTCAGGTCTAAGAGAATCACAGCCATTTCTTAAAATCCTGGCTGCCTCAGGATTTCCCTTTCCAATGCCACAAAGACCCCCCGAGCAAGGGAAAGCTGTCGCCTTCTAAGTTAAAACATTGGGTGCCTCGATGGAAGCACCAGCATCTGGGAAACAAATTAGTGTGTTGCCCTGAGAGGATAGGAAGATAAGATCATTGCAAAGCAAAGCAATGGAGCCTGCCACGGTGGTGCTAAAATAATTAGGAGGTGCTCTGGAACGAAGACTTTGGGATCAGGGATTAATCTCACATCTGTTCTCCTACTGAGTGTTGATCTGTTTTATCTACATTTCTTTTTAGAACGTTTATACTTTGGGTTATTTTTTAAAAATAAATCCCAGAATGCGCTAAAAATCCAAATGCATAAATATTCTTTATGGCACCATTTCTGCCCCTGGGTAGAGCGGAAGACAGATCTTAAGCCTTACTCTTGACCCTCGAGAACCACCCCTCGAGGGCAAAATGCTTTGTAATCTCTTATGAACTCTCTAGCGTAGGGCACATGGTGACCCTCAAAAAGCAGCATTTGACCTGTTCAGCCCAACAGCTAAATGCACTGATGTCATTGCCCTGTTTGTGGCTTGGATTGAAAAGGCAAAGAAGATTCTCAGTCTCAGCCGCAGTACAAGGATTTGGCGCATCATGTTCTCGTCTATGAGCTCGTAGACGGATGGAGTGAGGCCAGCTCAGGTATTATTTGGTATGATGAGAGAAGGTTTGAAAAGGCTGGTACTTAGGAGAGCTGGCCTGCCAAGGAATCCCTTCAGCAGCATCACGCTTCTGAAACATCTCCTTTTCGGGAGCTGGCCCCTCATATCTCTTCCCCTTTCTGCAGGTGAAGGACTCTGCTAGCAGTCCTCCTCCATCAGCCCTCTCCAACTCAGTGCCCTCCAGATGTATTGCATTCAACTCCCATAACCCTGCTGTGTGGCTTTGCAAGCCGACAGGCAGCACATGGAGGAAGGCAAAGCACCTAAAAAGAAAATCTGTATTTATCAACCTTCCTGCCAAATGGACATTTCTATTATTTTACATTAAAGTGGGCCAGATCTAGAGTCTGAAAACCCACAGCGCTATAGGAATTTGGCCAATGTTTTTACACCATCATCATTTGGTGTTATTGTTCCTTGAAACAATCAGCACTGTGTTTTTTAAGCAAATGTTTGCATCTTGGGGGAGTTTTGACAATTTTGCCGCTGGGTCAGATCCCAGTTCAGAAGGGGAAGCTGATCCAAGCAAGCTGTTTGCTGGGGCTGCTGAAATTTAGCAGGATGCATTTATTTTGATAACATGCAAAGATTCCTCTCCATAAGCTTCGGGCTCCACGTGGCCTTTAGAGATGCTGGTGCCCAACCCCAGATGCACTCCAAGCATTGCTGGAGAATGGCTTTCCAGCTCCCACCTTGGACCATCTCTGGAGGCAGAGCAAGGTGCTGGATTGCAGAGGGCAAGATTCACTCTTCCCTTCACTAGGCAGGGAAGGGGTCTCTCAGGCCCAAAGTGAAGAGCGAGAGAGCAGAACACCCGGCCACCTGCCCAGACTAGACAAAGCCTTCCATTGCCTGGGAAGTGTGAAAGCATCAGAACACAATCTTAACATTCAACGGGTCTGTTCTGTAGACATGGCAGGAAATGCCAAGTGATGCCACCAACTCTCTTCCATGGCTCCCACATATAAAGACTCGCATACACACCTAAGTCCAGGCTGTTGAGAGGGATGACCATGCTCAGAGGCACAACCGCATGTCCCTGGCACATTCATGCATTGCTAGCAAGCAATCAGCCCCATGCACCCTGCACACAGATGGACCAAACAGAGAGAGAAACACACCTTCTTTCTTGCTGGTTGAAAAATGAAGGCAAAATACCTTTTCCTGCTCCTCAGCTTTCCAACGCTCGGTACCTGCCCTTCCTTTCCAGCATCCCTGCTTCTTCCTCTTGTTCGTTCTTTCACTCTCTTTTTCCTCTCTTTTGCAGGGCTGCTGCATCTCGCCAGCCCATCCTCCATGGCACCTCTGCCAACTCAGCTGCCACCTGCTTCGCAGTGGGCTGCCAGCTTCTCAGCTTCATATGTTCCTGTTGGCCCCTTGCTGCCTTCTGGCATCCTGGCAGACAAGCCGCTCGGCTGATGGCACGGGTCCATTTCCCTCCTTTGCGATCCAGCTTCTGCCTTGGTTGCCACCGGAGCCGCCTGCCGTACCAGTTCCAGCTCTTCGAGAAATTGGCAGGGAATAAACCAGAATACGAAGATCATCTGTGATTTTAGCCATGTCTTGGAGAGGAGGATGAAGGAGAGGGAAAAGAAGGGGAACAAAGACCCCCACAAAGGAAGAGCCATTCTGTTCAGAGCAAACCTGGAGCCAGGCTGACTGGGGTGCAGAGGCTCCGGTGCCTTGGCAGCCGTGTGCCAGGAAGAAGCGAAATGGCTTTTCAGCTTCCTGCTCTTTCCAAGAAGGGGAGGGAAAAAAGGGAAATTGATCAATTTGGCACCCCCAATTTTGCCAGGGAAGTCTACTCCAGCCCAGTTGGGGCAGCTGAAGCAACTCCTTCCCTCAGCTTGGAGGCCACTGGAGACATTTCCACCCTCACTGCTTCCAGCTCCATCCCTTTTCCCTGTGCAGAAAGAAGGTCTGGGAACCAGAGGCAGATCTTGGGCTATTTTCACAAACAAGCTTCTGTCCTTCTGATGTATTGCAACAGGAACTCTCCAGGACACACCCCTTCCCATCGTTCCCCTGCCTCAAGTTGCACAGACCTTGGCAAACAGAGAAGGACATGCAGAGGAGAGACTTTGCATCCAAGGCTTTGGATGCTCCCCAACACCCTTGCTCATGTCAGGACGTCGGAATTTGATGATGGATGTGGCCTGCAACCTGAAGAACCCAGGGGAGACTTTGGCAGACACTCAACAAACCAGAGGAGAAGATTGGGGGGCGGGGGAGAGAGGGGGAACATGAGAGAGCCTAGGAGAGCTTCAGGTTGAAATGAAGTACTTTTCTGGAGTTGGAAGTTGCTGAGGAATTCATTTGAAACATGACAGAACCCTTGGAAGGGTTGCTCTGCTGCCCCCACGGTTGCACAAAGAGGGTTGAGAATGCTGATGATGCTGTTTGCCCCAAACTGCCAAAGAAGCCTCCTTTTTCAGGAGCAGAGCCCCCCACCCATAGGTCTCCCCTAGTCAAAGCAGCTGAAGTCCAAGTGGGACTGTCAGAGGGAGAGCAAGCCTCGTAAAGGATCTGCTTTGGCACCAGGCAAGCACGAGAGTCGCTTTGTTCCTCACTTGGCCAAAGAGGCATAATTCTTGCTTCGGCTAGTAGCGGAGCTGAAGTTCGACCATCTCAGGACCAGGCAGCCTCCCAGTCTCTCAGGTCCAAACCTGCTCTGGCTCCTGCGTTGAGCTACAAAACTCTTCTGCACGTGTCACAAGCCAACTTTCCCCAAAGGCGTTTCTGCTATCAGCCCCTCTGGCTTTTTGCTTCTGTTCCCACAGCCGCTTCCTGGCCTGAGACCCCTGGGCCTCGTCTCCTAGTCCCGTGCTAAGCTAACCTTTCTCCGTATGTGTCTCTCTTCTTCAATTTTCCTCTTCTCCTTTCTCCTCTGTAACCTTCTCCAATGATCCTGGCTAAATTTCATTGTGCAGCGATGGCTAAGGCCATTGATTGGGTTTCGAATGCCTGGCAGTTCCTCCCGGTCAGTTTTGGTTTAGAATCTCTGATAGAGCTGCAAATGGTGATCCGTTTCTTAGAGGATGCGAGAATGAGAATTCTCGGTACCTGTGCTTCTGCTGACCTCTTCCCCCTCCCTCGCCCTGCCATTTCTTTAGAGGTAGCTGAGCTTTCCAACCTGGACAGCAGAAGCAAAAGGAGCAGCCATTTCCCAGAGCTGAGAAGGTGACAAAAGTTATGTTCCAGCTGCTTCTGTGCAAGACCAGAAACTGTCATAGCCATGGCTGCTTGCTCTGACACCGGTCCTCTTAAGACGAACCTGGGAAAAAAGGCTAAAGCCCATCTCCCCATGGCAGCACCATCTTGGCTGGAACTTCCCGGAGACTTGAACTGCAACAAGGATAAGAGCAGAATCTCATCTGTAACTCAGGAAGGGGAGTCATGATCAAACATTGTCGGTTACTGATTGGCAAGAGACTGATTCAGAAGATGCTGCCTATCGCTGCTTTACCCCAATCCAACCTTCTCTTTTCCTGCATCTTTCCTGGTGAAGAGACTTTCTCATGTTCAGTCAGAAGTCAGAGGTGGCAGCTGCATGCTCACATTCTCAGCATTCTTGTTCAGAGACTTTTCTGAGAATCCTGATCAAAATCTTCTCAAGGCTTGGGGAGACTAGGGAAGAAAGATCTCCCCAGTCACACTCCTCCCAAGTTGGCTTATGATATTCTTGCCAGCCATTCACTTACCTTCTCCCTCTAATGCCAAGCTATGCCACCTGCTAGAGGAGGATGTTCGACTGATCTGATTTTCTCACCCTGGGCTCTGAAAAAGGGCAAGTGAAGGGGCTGTGACTGCCAGGAGGGGGCTAACAGGCTCCAGGAGTTCATAATGCTCTTCCCCCGCCATGTTGCAAGAAAGGGTAGCCTGGGCAGCTGTCCAAAGATCTTGATTCAATTAGATGCCAAGACTGTCTTAGTCTTTTTTTCTTCCAGCCTCTGGTTTTCTCTTGCAACAAAGAACATAATATAAAAATAGCAGATTTTTTTTTTTGCAATTTTGCTGCAAGACATGACCTGGATTAATGAGAACATACACAGACAACAAATAACATACTCTTCAGTCTGCCTTTTCTCTCCCAATGTATCACCTTCCCACAGTCTATCAGGTTTCTGTTTTCAGTGGATTCTTTGAGATATTCTACAGCAGAGTTTTTGGAACTCCCACTATCCCCAGATGACACAGTTGTGGTCAGGCTGTTTTCTGCTCTTAATGAAACTGGCCAGGATGGATTCAGACAGGTCCAGCAAAGGCAGCTTTTCAGGGTCCTTTCCTGCTTCACCCAAATCTTCCTGCAATTGAACTGGACCTCTGAGGACATCCCTGTAGTTTTCTTGGGAGTGGCTGATCCTAGTTCTTTTTCCAGGAGGGTTTTAGAATTCCCATCCTACAACTTGAGATTTCTTGGTGGAAATTCCTATCCAAGAAGCTTGGCTCTTGAGGTCAACCATGATCAGATCAGAGCTGCTACTGAGCTGGGCGCATTAAGGAGACTGGGCTGTTTTTAACTGTCTTGGACAGGTAGAGTATCCACGTTATATGACAAAGGAGCAACAGACTCACCTGAGAATAAGCTAAGTCTGACAGCAGCGTGTGTATGTGTGTGTGTGTATTTCATCAGGAAATACTGTTCCTAATTAAACAACCTCCCTCATCCTTTCAAGGCCAAGACTGAATCTAACATATGGCTCCTCTCAATCCACCCACCAAATTTTCTATGATCACAATATGTGAAAATGCAAAATGTTTTAAAGGCAGAATTTAGCATCCCAAAAATCATCTTGAAAAAGTGGCTCTTGCCTTCCTTGATACAGAAATAAGCTCACAAGTATGTGAGGATGTTTCAGGAAATTAAGCAAGATTTCCAGCTTAAGGAATAGGATGCACTCTTATCCTATATAAGTGCAATTATATAGGTTGGTGTAGTCCAAGGTTGGTTCATTAGCCTCACTCAGGCAAGAAAGATGGTGGGGAAAAGGTAACGTTTGTTTTCCTGTCTGTGCAGGAGGTGCAGAATTGATCTTGGGAATCTCACAGGTCAAAAAATGTGCCTCCACTGATCTATGATGCTTCCCTAGTTTACGGACAAGAAAACAAGCAGCCCAAGAACTTCTTTCTCAGTAATAGGGGTTTGAGGCGGCTTCTCTCTGCCTTTTCTGCCCAGGCCCTGACCTACGTCCCCAGGGCACCAGCTCCTTGGCACAGAGAGAAGGTAATTGCAGATTCCAATTAATTGGATTAAACTGCCCGCCAGCTGCCCTATAGGGCTGGCCTGCACAACTCCTCAAGGTGGTGTGAGAGCCCAGTTTAACAGATTGCATCCCTGGGGCCACAGTTAGCTGCTCAGCAAGCAGACTTTACTGTCTGCACCTGTGGGGTGGGTGGGTCCCAGTGGAGCCAAGCCCTGCCTGCCCTTACCAGATGGGGCCATTTCTCCCCTGCCCCAAGACAGCCTGAGAGGAAGGAGCCAAACTCAGCAGGAGGTTTGAGGGATAGTTACGGTGGTGAAAAAATGGTTCCACATGCGTGCGCGCGCGTGTGCATCAAAGGCCCTCTAAAGACCCAAAGTCTTCTCTATTCCTGGAGAAGTTCCCAACTCCTTTGTAACAGATCAGAGTCTTTCTTGAAACTTTTTAGACTGCCAGCTGTGTTATCACTGTATACCATACCAATGCATTAAAACATACCAGCAGCAGACCCTTCAAATATATCGATATGTGTGCATAGATAGTTGTGAGTGGTGGAACAGGAGCATCCTGGTATGATATTTGCAAGGGGAATCATCAATCTGTTTCCAGCCAGGTCTGAAGTGAAATAAGAACGCATCTTCTCTCTAGAAGAGAGTGCCCCACCGGGAGAGGGGCATAACTCAAAAGGTCCCCTTCCTGATTGAATGCTGGGGACACATTCAACAGGGGACTTTCCTTATTTCTGCAGGAAAAGACACACACACACACCCCTTCAACACGTACACATTCGTATGAAAGTGAGTCATCAAGGTCTTCCTTTCTGGAAGCCTCTTGTGCTGGCCACAGACTCATCCCAGGCAAGAGCCCTCCCTCTTGCCTACCTAGAGTGGCTTCTTGATTAATGGCAGGTGAGGTAGATGCTTTTACCACACTGGAATTTACTAATGACTCTGCCCTATTTATTTAAAGGTAATTACAAAGGGGCATAAAAGCTATGGTGGCTTCCACTGGAGGCTTATGGAGAGCCCCAGGAAAGAGTGACTGCAAGGGGGGCTGAAGGGTGGGAGCAGGACACCCACCCACACCCAGTTCTGCTCCACAGAGGCTTTTAATTGGGGCTGGTGGCTTTGGTTTTGCTTCCTGGCTCAGGGGCTGTAAAGTGAAGTTTCCTGCATCCTCCAAAAAGGAAGAAAGAGGATAGCAGTTCTGTGCTTTAGTTTGTTGAAAAGATCTGTGAGATTCTCTCCTCTCTAAACTTCAGAATAAACTCTGCAGGATGCGGTACAGTAAGATGGCTGGGCTGCTGATGTTTGGAACAATGGGGTAATTTCCTATTTGCAATGCCTGTGTATACGCATAACAAGGATAATTGTGGCAGAAAAGAGAAGCTGCACAGAGGCAGAGTGGGATGTCGTGGCAATGCCAGAGTGTGCTGGAAAAGTGTGCACAGAATGATGAGCACTTTCATCATTCTGACACGCTTGTGCACTTGCACATGCATACACATGGAAAAATTCAGATGCAGAACAAGAGTAAAGGGAGTCAGCAAACCCTTTTTTCGTATATATTATAATCTAAAATTCTCTATGTTCATCACTCCGCCAGCCAGATGTTGAGACTGAATTTGGCATTTCTGTCCACCTATCGAGTCCTTCCCAAGGACCTGGGAGACGCAGGTATCGTCGCAGGATGCAAGCTGTTCGGGCAATGCTGCCTTTTGCAATTGACTGATGGTAAATTGGTCAATGCCGCTGGCATTCAAGTGATGCTCCTCTTGTTTTGGGATTACACCCAAGGCCCCTATGACTATTGGTACCACCTTTGCTTTCTTTTGCCACAGTTGTTCTATTTCTATTTACAAGTTTTTGTATTTTGTGTTATATGCTTTATTATAGATTGGACAACCACTTGTGCGGGATGCTGTAAGGTCTCCTGCCTTGGACAGAGGGTTGGACTAGAAGACCTCCAACATCCTTCCAGCCCTTTGGTTCTATGATTCTATTCAAGAAAGTGAGAGAGAGAAGATTTAGCTAAGGATGGCAAATGGATCCCCAAAATTAAACAGAAGGTCTAAGCAAGCAGAGA
>JANHZU010003689.1:80533-91028 GCA_032468055.1 Acrochordus granulatus
TCCTGTACCTTGTCCAGTCTCACGATGGTTATGGATCTCCTTCACACTGGGAAGAACCCTTTGGAAGGAGGATAATCTTCAACTTTTCAGTTGGTTGAGGAGTCCAAGGGAAATTTGTCATGGAAATTCAGGAAAAGGAATTTCCCTGCTTCACCCTCTTCTCTTTCCAGTGACTTTCTGCATTGGTCTCCTGTACCTTGTCCAGTCTCACGATGGTTATGGATCTCCTTCACACTGGGAAGAACCCTGCTAGGGAGTTTCATCCTTCCTGGGACATCGTGGTTTAAGACTGATCTAAGTGGGGGAAGGTTAAAATTATGAAGAGTTGAGCAATTCAGGATGGTTGAGAAATACCACCCAGATGTTTCAGAACTGGATAGATCTTCACTGCAAGGTGGCCAGTGGTAGCCAACAGGAGTCCAAGATGAATAGAGACCAACAAAGGAGCCAGAAAAGCCATTTGCAGGAAATGCTGTCCTTGCCCATCATGAATAGGATGTTTTTATAGCTGTTCTTTTGAGAGAGCCAGTGGGCAGAACATTTCAGTAGAGGGGATCCTTTCCAGCTTGGCGGGATGCTCCAGCCTTGGTGGCCCATATGTGAGATAGCCACAGGTTCCAATTTCTACATCTGGCTCTCTGATTCTTTCATTGAAATAAAAGTTGCCTCTTGTAATATGCAAAACCATCTCAACAACAGGTGGCCACTTACACCCCCGTATGGTGTGTTTCATCTTAGCACGGATGAGTGCAAATAGAGCTTTATTGTCTATTAAAGATAAAAATTTCCCTGCCAGTCATAACCAACTCTAGGGTGCAGTCCTAATCTCCATTTCCAAGCCAAAGAGCTAGCATTCTTCTGTGGCCGACATGATTAGATGCCAAAGGCACATGGAACACTGTTACTTTCCCACCAAGTCGATATTTATCTACTTGCATTTGCATGCTTTCGAACTGCTAGGTTGGTAGTAGCTGAGGTGGAACAACAGGAGCTCACCCTGTTTCATGGCAGCAGTGGGTCTCGAACTCGGGCTGCCAACCTTTCAGCTGAAAAGCCACG
Source organism: Acrochordus granulatus (assembly GCA_032468055.1). Lineage (NCBI taxonomy): Eukaryota > Metazoa > Chordata > Lepidosauria > Squamata > Acrochordidae > Acrochordus > Acrochordus granulatus. The sequence goes on from JANHZU010003689.1 coordinate 81,593, forward strand.
CATCTTAATCACTCGCACCATCGCATCTCTATTATTGTCTACAGAAGACCAGATAACCAACCTCTGGCTTATTGTCCTATCCCTGCCTCCTCCACATGAGACTTCTGGAGTTGATGTTGAGGGCTCGTTTGCAGAGGGGCTCAGTTGTGGCCTCGTTTGGACTGTGCCAGACAAGGATAAGAGTGGGTAGTTTTCCAGAAGGTCAAACAAGGTCCACCACATCTTGAGAAGGGAGGGCCAAGCACCACTTCCTACCCTTTTTCTTCCTTGCAAAGGGTTTGGAGAGCGTTTGTGTTGCTTACTGTTGTTTACTCTTTCCCCTTTCATTATTTGTGTAAAAGCCTCCCAAGGGAGTAGGAAATTAATGTGACAAAGAAAGTGCATGTGGGCAAATTGTGCTTTCTTGTTGTGTTTAACACAAGCTGTCTTTAAATTCCAGCCTATTTACAAAGTGCCCTTTGCTTCCAAAATTGGCTCTCAGCAAAGCAGTGTGTTTCATCAGAGGATTTCTTAGAAGGAGCTCTAGGTTTTCCTTTAGCCTTTTGTATTTCTGTTTCTCTGCACCTCGAGAGAGCAGTCAATTACAGAGTGATATAAAGGAGCCGTAGCTTTGATGGCTGACATGTCAATCAAAACAAAGTCAAGACTAGCTTCTAAAGCAGCGGCTGCTGCCACTGAATCTGCCTTGAGTGATACTGGCGCAGTTTCAGGAGAAACCACAGCAGTGCACCCAACCCTTCTAATCACTAACACTTCATTATGTGCAATAAATACTTTATTATTACAGTGGTTATTAGATTACTTAATTCATAGCATGGCCCTACAGTTCCAGATACAGGTGGCAATCAAGTTCAGTCATTTTCTTACCATATTCAGTGCAGGGTCAAGCATGACCAGTCCTTGCAACCTGTCCAGGAATCTGGTAGAAGCAGGAGGAAAATTTAGCAAAACGCTGTCTGGAGCTGCGCCCGTTGTCTGCTGTTGAAGATCTTGACAGGGTAGTCTGTGGCAGAACGAACCCTCTTGGTATGACCAGGACTCTCCTCCAACCCCACAGAAGATTCATTTCACTCAGCCCCTAAGTTTCACTAGAGCCTAAGGGAAGATGGAAACAGGAAAAAGACCAGGGCCTCTTTTCAGAATTTATCAAAGAGACAATCCTCTCTGGGTCCCAGTTGCTCACATTTTGCTATTTTCATAGGACTAGGCCAGGACTAAACAGGGAGAACCTCCTGGCTGTCTGATGGTTGCTTTCCATCCTCCCTTTACTCCCTAGGCTGGGAAACCATGTTCTTGTCAGAGATCCAAACAGATTGCTTATGGAGAAAAGCATTTGCAGTGAGGCCATTATCCCACCCTGGCTTAAACCTTCAACTTGCTTCTTGGCTTGCTGCAAGTATAAGGCCAGGTTGCATACATGTTTCAGGCTGTTGTTTGCTTTCTAAAGGATAAATTAAGAGACACCCAGTGCTCTTGGTGCTTCCAGAGCCTTACCCTTGCGCAGAGAAGGGGCCCTGTTCCAACCAGCTAAACATTTGTCCACTAACAGCCTCCTGGCCAGTTCACACATGGACCAGGCTGTGAGAAAGAGATCAAGAATATCTCCACCTGCAGAACCTGGGAAATAAATTGGATTCTAAAGAGGAAAAACAATTTTTGCAACCTTACTTTTTCCTCTTCCAATAAACATTCAGGAGGAATCTTATTTTTGGGGAAAGTGGTATTAGCAAAATCCCAGTCCCCTCCATATTTGACTGTTCTTGGAGAAAGTTGTATGTGTCCTCCCCCGACTTCATTAAATTGATTCCCTTCCTCTCATCTCCCTGCTTTCTGCTTGGAGGGGATGCTGGCAAATGCATTGGAGGGACAGTCACCAGTGTTAGATTATACAGAGTCTTATTTCTCAAAACCCGACTTGAAAAAAAGTGTATTGGTTTTCTTTCCTTCTTGCCAAACTGACATTTGTCCTCAACTTCTGTTGCAGAGTAATGCCTTTTGATGTTGAAAGTGGAGAAGGAAAGAAGGGAGGGGGAGATTATTAAAAAAAACAGGAAATTGGAACCTGTCATATTTTGTTAGATTCCCGAGGCCAGGGAAAGGGTTTGCTCCTTTCAACATTCCTGCAACAGAGGAGAGGTTTAAAAGCAGTAACCCGCAACACAGAAGACATAACTGAGCCAACAGATGAAGAAGTGATTAAAACAGAGCCATGCCGAGCACAGAAATAGTTTGAGGGTGTAACAAACAGCAAGAGCCTCATGGAGGCAGGAACCCAGGTGAGCTGAGTCTCTGGCAGCTGAAAGAACCACAGAGATAACCCTTTCTGGGTGGCATCAAACCACCTAACATGGCAACCTATTTGCTGTCTCCAGGGTGGCTCGGCCTGGTCCACTGTTTATGAGTTTAAAGCTCATAAACAGACCATGAGGGGCTCTGTCCCTGCCTGCTCTTTGTCCTGGTATGTGCCACCCCAGGCTCTCCCTGTCCTTGAACTGATTGCTGGATGTGGGTCTCCATGATTTTGTTTGCTCTTTTGGCATTTGCCTTGGATTGCCTGCTCTCCTAAGTTAACTCAAGGTACCCCAAACAAGGGATGGCAATAGTCAGTGGACCAAGGGAAGCAGCATCTAGGAGGCTCCACATGATGAGCTCCAAAGCCAGGAGGGTGCAGGGGATCATCCCGGGGACAGAGTGTTCTCTTGCAACACTGCTCAGCTGGACTAGTTTTGTCATGGAGATCCTTAGTTATCTAGATTACCTTGAAAGCATTTAGAGCAGTATTCTTCAAATTTGACAGCTTTTAAAATTTATGGGCTTCAACTCCCAGAATTCCCCAGTCAGCATGGTTTTTACAGAGCAGACTGTCAGCCCATCTTGCCCAGTATTGTCAACACTGACTGGTAGCAGCTCCCAGTATTTTAGCAGGAGATGCTTCTTTGGCAGCCTTGCTCTACTCTGAACAGGGTCCATCCTGGTTTCTTGGCATCCCACGTCTTGTTTAGCTTTGTGAAATCAGATGGATGTTCCCACCCAGCTCTTTTGGGTTCCCCCAGCAGAGTGTTTTTATAATATATCTATCCTGCCCTAACATCACATACCCAGGGCATAAACACCCCAGGTTGCCAGCTTGAGCACTGCTAAAGAAGAAACCCTTTGCCCAGGGTCTCTTGTCTCCCAGCCAATGAGCTCCATGCCAAACTTAACATGTTCCCTCTGCTGGTGGTTAGAAGATGCCCAACAGTTTCCCTTTGTTATTCCTCCTTCAGACAGCCCAGCTCTTCTCTGCCATGTTTGGATCTTTTTCTCCTTTTTTTATCAACCTACATTTCAGCTAAGGCCAGGCCATCATGAGTTTGGTCAAAATTTGTTCATACTAACCTTTAAGAATGAATGAATAAATATTGATGGAGGATGGTGGGGTTTGGCAGCGGGCATGGAGAAAGCAGTCATATCTACCTTCATGCCTTCATTTCCTTGTGGCATGTGTCTTTGAGCCTGAGTATTGTGAGCTGGGGAAGGGTGGAAGGCCCCCAAGTGTCATTAGTTGTTAGGAAATACATTTGTCAGCAACAGGATAGTAAAGGTTGCCATAACAGAACTGAGACCGTCTTTTATTTATTCATAGGTTTTTCATTCTTCCTTAGCTCACCAAGGGAGATCAGTGGCAGAATTGGAGGCAAATTAGCCAAGCTTAAATATTCATGATGAGGCCTGGCCTTTCAATGCTTCTTGGGCTGACAGCTTGGGGAGGCCCCAGTGATCTGGCTGGATATGAGGTTTTGACTCATTTTGTGCCTGTCACACAGCACTTCAGAGAGCAAGTATGTGGTTTGTGCCAGCCTGTGGCTCAGATCCCCAATGACTTGATGTACCCTCTGTTGACTCTTCTCGGTCCTGCCTGGAGGGGAGCCACAAGTTCTGAGCCTCCTCTTTCAACCCAGAACACCATGTGCCTTTGGGAAGAGTCATCTTTAACACCTGCAGGAATCTTCTTAAGCAGGCTGTGAAGCATTATTGTTTGCCTCTCTTCTAGGTCTGGGAGGCCCTCCTGAACCTTGAAGCTCCCTGGGTCAACATCTTCATGGCAGTGCCAACCATTTATAGCAAATTGATTGCATATTATGATGAGCATTTCTCTCAGCCGCTTGTCCAAGACTTCATTCATGCTGTCTGCCAGGATCATATCCGGTAGGTGAGCCTTCTGTCTTATCCCAGCAAAGTTGTGCTTCCACTTCCCCCAGCCCAGTCCTTTCTTAGGTGCCTTTTGACCCAGGGGCATGAGGGACCCCTTCCAGTGTTCTTCAATGCCATCTCAAGTTCTCCAAGCATTCAGACAACAGGCCCCTACATGGAAGAGCGAAATTAAACACATTTCCCCAGAACATCCTGGTCTAGCTGGAGACTGGGCTCTCCCTAGTGAGGGAAGTGGGTTCAATCCAAGGCAGCTTAGGACAAATGCTGGTTTTCAGCTCAAAGGGCTTAGGACCCAGGTGTGGTTGGACCGCCTCTTCCCACACTCATCGACCCATCCCTGGAGATTGCTTCTTCAAGCCATTCTTTGAATCACTACCCGGCAGCCTTTTCCATGGAAATTGCCATAAGCCACCTGCCTGGTGTCATTATTGCTGTCTTTCAGGATGAGGTAAGAGCCTAGGCTTTTCAACACGATTAACATTGATATTTTTAACTGAGAACAATTGCTTTTTATGGTCAGTATTTGTGGGAATAAATGGAAAACAAATCTCAGAGAGGGGGCAGTGCAGGGAGAGATGACTGCGCCTCTGTTAAGGGAGTCTTTGTTCTGTTTCAAGCCCATTGGGACCGCCTCCTGGCAAGTTTTGGGGAATGTGTAGAGGGAGGTGGGTGATCTCAGCACCCCTAAAGGTGGGTGATCTTGGCACCCCTGCCATATAATGACTTTGTTTCTGAGATCCCCCAGGCTTGAAGCCCCAGTGGTGTTTTGCTCCCTTCAAGGGAGAGGGGACCTTTGGGGAGAGGATTTCTCCTTGAAGGCAGGAGCTGGTCCTCCTGTGATATTGTGCTAATTGGCTGAGCTCAGCCTTCCCTGTGAGAGAAAAGAACCAGGACTTATCCAGGAGAACCATCTCCTTCCTTGTTCAAAACCATCTGTCAGATTTCTGCTGCAGCCACTTTGGATTCCAAGATCTAAATGCAAAGGCTTTTTTCCATTCTGGCAGGAGCCCAGATCTTGTTCTGATGTTGCCACCTTGTAACAGCAAACACTGCTCTGTTTTTTCTTCTTTGAACATGGCAATTACTGTAGAGCATGTGGCTTCAGGGCTGGTTGGCCTGAGAAAGTGGCGCTTGGCTGTCTTGCAGTTGTCCCGTGTGATTGTCCAGAGGCAATTCCTGCAGCCAGATCTATATGCTGGCCTGAGATGCTGAAATTCCTGTTGAAAAGAGACTCCAGTGCTTCTGATCCCTCTTTGGTCTGAAGTAGATCTTGTAGCAGGTATTCTGACCTGCCTTGGCTAACTCCCACTGGCCCTCCCACTTCCAGGTTGATGGTATCAGGGTCCTCCGCCCTCCCAGTGCCAGTCCTAGAAAGATGGAAGAGCCTTACAGGGCACGTTCTCTTGGAGAGATATGGGATGACAGAGATTGGGATGGCACTTTCCAACCCACTGCATGGCCCTCGTGTTCCAGGTGAGACTCCAGAGAGAGTTTACAAGCTGCTTCAGAGCTCTTATTTGGTACTGCACATTATTTTTTTAAAAAATAGTAATGCTTCAGGGCTGTGGTAACAGAAATTGGGTGGAGCAGGAAGAGGCAAGATAAGACTTTTTCCCCACAGGAAGCTATAGATGGTTCCTGCTTTTAATTAATGTACACCTAGCCTTCCCCAGTCTAGTACCTCCAGAAGCCAAGGGAGGGTGGTTGAGAGAAGATACTTGGATCATTGGGAGACTTTGAGCACCAGATTCCTTGATCTTCTGTTGGAAACAGAGGCTTGATTTTTACGAGCAAGAAGTTGCTGGTTGTCAGGCTGAACTTTTTGCTGATTTCTCATGAGGACAAAGCAGTGAATGTGGAAGAGTAATGTCAGGCATATCCACCATCCCAAGAATTAAGAACATACAATCTCTGCAAGATTATAAAATATAGGAGATTATTTCAACCTGTTGGTCAACTTTTTAGACTCTTTTGCCATGATCGGCTGCAAGAGCCTTTTAGCTAGAAAAGGTAGAGATAATCATGAGCATTGCATCCCCTGTGTGGGTTTCTCAGAGACATCTGGGAAGTGTTGGAGTCGATCGGCCTTTTCATTTTTTTATAATCTGGTTCAGCAGTTTTGAGGGTTGCATGGGCTGAATCCCTTTGCATGTTACATTACTGTGGCTCATCCAAAAACTTAATGTATTTCTTAGGAGTAAGCCAGTTCATGCTGAGGATCTTCTTCAGGTTAGTTAGAGTTTGTCTGAGCTACATGACCTGAATTCTCCTCCAACATTCAATTTATCACTGAATTCTTCTTGTGTTTTGCCCTTCAAAAAAATCCCCCGAGGCAGACAATTATCTCTGCTTCTCTGCCTTGAGGTATTCTTTATGAAGGGCAAAACCCAAATGGAGTTCAGTGATAAACTGACTCTTGGAGATGTGCGTTACTGCTGAAAATAATTTGCACTCCAAGGTGTTCAGGTTAGATAGCAATGGCCCTGCCCCACCACTGTGGGGCCTTCCATTTCATTCAGCAGTGGGATATATAATGGAAGCCTCCCAGGAGAAGGTGGAAGAGAAGTGTTGATGTTAACCCAGCAGAGACCAAAAAGGAATAATTGGGACAATCAAAAGCTGCAGGACTGGACAGCTCCTTCTGCAAGCTATTGAGTTAGCAGGAAGAAAAGAGACACCTGGTCCTTGTCATTTTCAGGGAATTTGGCAGGGAGGCAAAGATCCCATTTTTGCTGGTTTCTCTCTGTGGTGCAGATAGATGGCCACGCAGGGGTGTCCTTAGGTATGGTCAAATAGTAGCTCTGACAGTGCAATTGAGGTTCCTCCTGTTTTTATTTGTGTTGTGTGCACAAAGCTTTGATTGCACAATTGCAGCTGCCATCTTGACTTTTCTTTACGATATCCTGCAGACATCCTTGCTCCCAAGAAGGGTGATCTCCATTAATTGAGTGAGACCCTTGTGGTCCTTGCTTAGATGTTTCAAATGCCTTTTGAAGTGGCACTTGCTCTTTCCTTCAAATGTGTTTGGACATTTTCTCCTTTCCTTATGCCCACTTTGCCATTTGCAGAGTCATCTCCCTGCACCGGATTCCCTCCAGGGACCACCTCCGGTCATCAGCAAGGCACCTAGTGTTCAAGGTGCCGAGATCAGAAGATACAAGGGAGCTTTCTACTTGAAAGGCGAGGAGATGAGAGATTTCGAGATAAATGTTTTGATTGTACATGGTTAAACTCCTGCTTAAAATGCTTCTGTTTTCTGCAGCCCTTTCTCCCTCCTCTTCCTCCCCCTTCCCTTGAATCCCCCTTGGTGTTGTTACTGTGAAGGGAAATGAATAATTCATGGCCAGTGAATGCCTCGCTGGGCCTAATCACCACTTTAATTGGAGGTTTAGATCAGAGGTGGCTAATAGCTCCTACAGAGGAGACTCCGTAGATTGTTGACAGCAAGAGTGTGGAGCGCTTGATTGTTGGCCTGTTTCAAGTCTCCCAGGACATTGCCATGCATAACAGCATCCCAGTCCCCCGATACCAAAGGACACAGACCGCAGGGCCAATTAAATTTATCAGGGAAAGGCTGACAGCTAACTTAAGCAGAGGAGGAACTGGCTGACTAATAGGGTTACTCCTGACTCTGACAGCTGCCTATCTTGGATGTTGGAGAGCCAGTTTGACAAATGTCCAAGAATTCTTAACTCACAGGGATTTCTCCCCATTACATGGTTAAATGCCAGAAGTAAAAAGAAACAAAGGCTGCTTTTAAACATTTTTAACTCTTGATACGTTTTTAACTCCTCTTCGCTCCCACCCCCTATCTCTGCTTGCATCACTGAGAAGCAAAATTGGACCCTCTGTTACCCAGGCAGACTTAATTTTTAAATGTCATTTGGGCCCCAAAAGCGAGAGTTATTGTCTTCACACAAAGACTTTAATTGCACTGTCGTACTGGTATCATTATAATTAACATTGTCTGCATTTCCCAGCCTTTTAGAGACTTCTCCTTTCAAAGGCTTGTCATTTTTGGTCAGGGGGAAAAAAAGCAATAAGCCAGCTCTCAATGAAGCTTCCTTTATATAGGTGTCTCATTTAGCAACCTGGAAACTGAATTAAAAGTCCAAAGACTAGCTGTTTTTTTCCCAGGAGGGGAGGGATTGTGGTCTCCTGGACAGAGATCTCCTCTCTTTGCCTTAATTAAGTTGCAAGTTAGTGATAAATGTTCTGTAAGTAGCACTCCATTGTTTCTTCTTTATAATTGGCATTGGAGGAGTCAGGATCAAAGCCCAGCTGTCTTTCAACGTCTTGGGTGCTAGGGAATCCCTTGGCTGCTAATTGGTGCAGCACAATCCAGAAGGTAAGGATGAAAACTTTCCTTAGATGCATTTTCATAAATGATATGGGGCAGATCACTCTCCAATCTCAGCTGCCTGGTGACATCGATGGGTCATTTTCTGTTGGGCCTCTGCATGGATAGTCGCTGCCTGTGCTGCTCTTTTCATCAGCTTGCCTTTCTCTCCCTTTTCGGTTTCCCAGGATCGGTTGGGACTCCACTGCCAGGAATAAAGGTGCGCATTGCCACTGGAAGCTGGACAAAGGATGGTTCTGCATTCTGCATCCATGCTGAAGGGGATGAAACTGGCACAATGGTAATTTAGTGGGTCCTGCTTATGGACCTGGATGATCAAGGGGTGCAGAGGGATTTTAAAAAGTGGTCTGAGGGCCCATTTGTGCTTCCCTATTATTAGCCCTGTTGCTCCATCTTGCAACTGAGAAGAAAGAAGTGAACTGAACCAGAAATGCTTTGTGTGCTGAAGATTCCCCCTCTCCATTTTGAACATTTCTAGTTCAAATAGAGCAGTAAGTCACCAAGTCAGGATAGATCCCAGGGTCTAGAGGGACAACTCCTTGGAATGTAGGCAGACTCTTTGCTCTTCTCCTGGAAATCTTCTACATGTCTTGCTTTGCACCAAAAAGTCAAAATTACTTTCTAACAAATGCTCATTCATTCAAAAAATGCTTTGGTATTCCAGAACTCAGTGTAGTAATCATTTCAGGTTGTTTATCCAATAGGAAATGCTGCTTTAGCTTCTGGCCAGCTTGCTTTCTTATACTTTTTCTTGATTTTCTACATAACTTTCTCTTAGTTGCTTCTTCTTGGGCATTTAAGAGCCTCCCGTATCCACAGTTTCAGCAGGGACCAGTGTCCCATTTAATCCTATCACATGGAATTACATGTTTAATTCCTTTT
>JANHZU010003689.1:99122-109420 GCA_032468055.1 Acrochordus granulatus
CCGAGGCCAATTCAGGGCAAAGAAAAAGAAAATCCTTCACACCACCCCAATACATGGTGAAAGTTGCTACTCTCAAGAAATACGATGGTGACTTAGTTGCATAGCTTTAAAAAGTAGGAGACAGTGTTGTGAATGAGGTGAAGGCTATCCATGCTACAAGTTAGACTCTGAGAATGTGCCTCTTGGCATCTGCTCCTGGGTCTGAGAGCAGGGTCTGCTTCTCACAGTCTTCTGAATGACCACAGTGGGAAAGCAATGCAGCTGTAGAGAACTCTGGCTCCTGCTTCCACCAGCTGCTCTTGTATCTTCAACCCTCATGGAAGGATAGGAGCCCTCAAACAGAACCATTGACCTATTAGCTGCAGCAATGGGGCCTTGGAATGTGACAAGACTTGTTAGAATCAGGATTTTTTTTACCCTAAGCTTCCTGTTTGCCTTCTTCCCCTCCACAGAAGGCTGTTTGAATTAGCAGGTTGGTACACCAGGGGCACGTGTCCTCCGTTTGTTCAGCCTGGGTGTCATTAATCTTGCAAGTGGCAAAGCTCACTTGGGGGTCTGATTGATTCTGTTCCTGTCCATCATCCTCTCCCAACTAGGGCTGGCCTGTGTACATAGGGCATTCCTCTCAATGCAGCCTCTGCCTTAATGGCATCAGCTGGCCCAAGGAAGGGGCTAATGTTCCCAGTTCAAATTGGTCTCTTCAATAACTGGCTTATGGGTCTTCTCCCATCCATCTGCAGTAAGGGAATAAGGATACTGATCAGATGGCTGGGATTGGTGTGAGGTTTGTAAAAGAGCATGCAGGCATTTTGTGAAACTCTCAATCTCCACATGGTGTTTTGCATCAGCCTCTTTAAGCTGGCTTGCTAATAGTATCTCTGGCGACTTTTTACTTGTATTTAATCATTTTGATATCATCATTAGTAGTAGTAATAACTTAAAGATAGCTGTAGCTGAGCAGGTTTTGCTGCAATGCCAGGGATGGTGGCAGGCAACTCAGAGTTACAGGCAGTCCCGTTTTTTTAATGTATTTTTCAGTGCTGATCTTCCTGATAAATATTTCAGATGTAAAGGAGTAGCATGCATTAATTATAGTAAAGAGATGTCTTTAGGAGAAAATAATTTTGAAATTCAGTTTAATTTCATTGTAATGTGCCACAAACAGGAAAGGAGTATATGTGTTTAATTGGCTCTCAGGGGTATGGCCTGGAAGATGGCATGCCTTTGTCACAGACCATTAGTGATACAGGCTGCATAATGAGAAACTACAATCAGCTCACAGCTGCTGGCTCCTACGGGAGAGAAGGATATTAAATGGAAATCAGTATAAATTAAACTTAACCCTTTCGCTGGCCTGATCTCACTTCTTCTGAGATTTGGGGTGGGGAAGAGAACAAAAAATGATTTCTCTTCTAGATTTGGGAGTAAATTAAAGGTTGGCCCTGATTTTCCCCATTCCTAAACGCAACACACAATGATGGGAAGAGAGAGAAACGGACTTCCGATTGCTGTCCTCCAGCTTCCTTTTTCGTCATTCCCAAAAATTTTCTTGCTGTTTTTTGGGTCTTCTGAAAAAGATTTGGTCAGCAGCATTCCTTCAGGAGGGATGCCACTTGAGAGTGAAATGCAAATCTCAGAGTGCACAGTTATCTCTCCTCTGCACATACATCCATTGTGTGTGAACACTCTCTTTCTCTCCTCCCCCCCCGAAACAAGGTCATTGCTGCAAAATGCAGGGCTGCCAGATTGTCCAGTCTCACAAGGCATAGCAGTTGGTATCTGCTGTCCAGAACTCAGCCTACATTCAATAACCACAAACGCTTCACAATCTCAAGCCAAATACATTTTTTATTGCAGTAAGAAGAAATATATACTAGAAGATATGATTGAAATATGACTGGTAGATCAGCTTTTTCCTCCCACTCAAATCAATAGACTTTGGGACATTCTTTTTTCAGCCTTCAGCATCAGAAATACCGGCTCCATGTTTACAGAATGAGTCTGTGTGGCCTGAGAATTACCAAGTCTTGCTTTGCAAGACTAAACAGATCTGGGTTGCAACTCTCAACACAATCTCTAGATGGCAGAAAGAAAATAGAGAAAATTCTGACTTGTTTCTGCCATCTGGTGGCCCCTGGGAGCTCTACAAATTGAGTAGGATTGCTCCTTGGCTATAGTCTTGATTGTACCACATACCCTGCATAGCAACAGAGGCTAAGACCTTTTTTCTCATTTAAAAAAAATCTTTGGCGAGATTCTCTAGAGAATTTTGTACTTGATGTGTGCAGTCAGGTGTCCTAGGGAAATTCCTATTCTTGAATGTATTTTTATGAGTAGCAGCCAAATGATGATACTAAGTAAGTTTCAAAGGCTGCATTTGAATGAGCTAATTACTGTCATAGCATTCCTGAAGAATGCAAATGATTGTAGCTGCAGCAAGGGCATTTACTGATGGGGCTCTGTGGGGGCTGGAGAAAGGAATCTCCAAATCCCTTGGTGTCCCAGCAGTCAAATAGCAGTGGGAGGGATGGGGAGGAGAGGCAGTTCACTGCATCTCTGAACCAAGGCTGTTTGGTTGTGCCCCTCTTCTAAGGGACCGTTTGGAAAATGAACTGTATCTTGCACTGCTTTGTGTCAGCAAGAGCCAGTTGCGGATAGTTTCTCCTGAGTCCAGACTCAGCCTTGTGTCTGCCATGTTGGGCAGAGGGCATAGTTGGTGACAAGAGTCTTGGAGAAAATATCAAAGCAGACTGTCAGCTGGGGTGGAAGCCCAGTTGAACTCTGCAATAGTTCATCATGCTGTCTTCAATACCTTGCACATAATTCCACATTCTTTTGATTACTCATGACAATTCTGGAACTTGGCAGTCGGCAGCAGAAGGAGAAGTGCTGGTAGCAAAGACAGGTGAACATTGCAGCTTGAATGACATCTAGGTAGGCTCTAGAGTTCTGGGCAGGTCATTGGGACAATGTACTCTTTTCCAGCACTCGTGAAAGGGAAGGAGGGGAGACCATTTCAGCAGTGTACCTTTGTGTGTATGAATGGAAATTAAGGAGCTGCCAGAGCTGGTTTTGCAATGAGGGGGCTTCTACTTTGGCTTCTACTTTCAGAGCATTGATTCTGCCTCTTGACATGTGGGCAAGCTTTCTATGGAATGACCTCAAAGCAGTTGTCTTTCTGGCTGCAAAGTCTTGGCTGGAATATTCATTAATAACATTCATTATTAATATAGGTATTAGAACAGTTGGCCAAGTTGGAGTTTCTGATGAATGTGCAGGTTGCTTCTGTGATGGGGAATCCCACACATCATCCTCTTACCCTAGTATCAAATCTTAAATTAGAAATTAAATACGGGCATCACCATGACGTGGTATTTCCACCGCAGAAATCATCCACAGGCCTGCAGAACAGACAGTCCCAGGTTACTGAGACCAATAAGCCAAGCCACAAACAACTGTTTTTATGGGTGGTTTTTTTGATACATTTCCCAAATAGCCGCTGTTAAGACCCAGTGTGAAAAACCAACAGTTCTTGCAGAGTAGCCTCGCATCCATCTTCAAAATCAACACTTGTTGCTTTTGTATTATTTCGATATTCAGAGGGTGATCCATCTGGGGTTTTTTTCCTGCTTTACTCCAATGAATTCTGAGGCTTAAAACATTTCTGCCAGTTCAGCCAGACGGTGGGCTTCCTCAGATGCATCCAAGGATCCTGTCTTCTGGCCAAAGAATTCCTCACCAAGGAAACGATAGCTAAGTGATCCGGAGTGACGAGATGACAGAGCTACAATTCCCCTGAGGAAAAGCTGACTCCATCCACACTTGTTAATGCATCTGGGGCACCAGAACCTGGAAGTGTTTGGAGAGATTTATTTTCAATTACAGGCTGAAGCAGAGGCATGAAATAGTGCTGGCTCTGAAAATGGAGCATAAATCCTCTGAGCAAATCCATGTATATCAGCTCCGTATAATAAGATTTTATTGATTGCTATATTGTATCTGTCAGAATAAAACTCCCTTAATGCCTGCGTCAGGGCTGGGAAGATCAAAGGCTCCTTTGGCAACAGAATCTGATTCAGGGATCAATGTGCTTTGATTAATACGTCATTAAGAAAGTAAGAGTTATTTAACTTCTTTGACGGAGGCGTTAAAGGGCTCATTTCTGTGAGCTTCCCTCTTTTCAAAGGTTGCCAGCATTGCTCTTTTTAAGGAACAAAACCCAATTTTGCTTTTTAGCATTTGGAGTTTTTCTTAGACTTGGACCTTGTTGTTTTTACAAGCACAACTCTAAATCGTTTGAAAGCAGGTGGTCCCTCCTGCCCTCCCCAGAATGCGCAGCCATTGATGGATGCTTTCAGTTGCTTTCCAGCATGCCAGAATTCAGTTCCAATGGGATGTGCACAAAGTCACAAGTCTCAAGGGATCATCCAAACAACGTATGGATTTTTCAGAGGAAAATTTAAGAAGCAAGCTACCCAGTGCTCTTTTGTTAGGGCTCTCCTGGGTCTGCAGAAGGTCATCCATACTCTGCCTTGTTCAGGAGTTGCAGTGGAACATAAAAACATGTCTGGAGAACTACCAGCACTCCTAATAAAAGGTTGGTGCATTCAGCCTCCCACTATATTCCTTCCACTATGAAAAGTACATGAAGAGAATCAAACCAGGTACATTAAAATAATTGTCTGCCCCTTCAAACCTCTGGCAATTTCTGCTTCAAGAATCAGTAGTTTTATTTCAGTCAGATGAAGCTCAGGAGGTTCCTGTGCCTGCAGGAGAGGAGGTCATGGCTCCCTGATGCTCATTCAGCTTTTCCCTGGGGGCTCATAGAAATGGATAATCTCTGCAAAAAGCACAGCTGGGCTGTTTGTTTAATCCATTTAGACACAGGCACCTTGGCACATCATTCCAGCTGACTTTGTTGTCAGCGCCGAATGCGACTTGAGGTTGCTTCTTAGAAAGAGCAAAAATCCCTTGCTGGCCCTGGCCTATCCTTTGATGCCAGGCGCTGCACAGGAGTTAAGCAGATGGCTCGGTGTGATGCCCTCACTGTGAATTGGCAGTTGTTTTCTCTGGCACCTTCCCAGTCTCAAGAGAGGAGCAGGTGTTTCCCCCTCTGAGGCGGGCATTTATTTCTATTTGTGGGTGTTCACACCTGAGATGGAAATGACTTGTGCCTGTTCAATGCAAGCTATAAATAGAAATGGGTCTAATTAAAATCGTAGCATGCATTTTCCACTGTTTGTTTACACCATCTCTCCAGCTGTAAATTCGATTAATACTATTTTTGTTCTTTAAAATTATTGCTTAATGATGTTCTCCTGCAAATGTTGCCCATCACTTATCGGCAGGATAAATCCAACACAAGAGAGGCATAATCCCCGGGGACTGCCTTGGGAACAACCGTTCCCCACTTTGCCTTCCAGATAGATCAGTCTACAACCCAGATCAGTGCCTGCCAGAGGGACTGGTTGGGGAGGAACCCCAGTCAAATGTATCTGAATACCCATACCCATACTCCTTTGCCCTGGTTAAGAATTTCCCCATGCAAATATGGAAATGCTGCTAAGAGGTTGTGTGAGCCTCTGTCTCCCTGGGAATTTCATCTTTGGCCTTAAGGTTGCTCTGCACGAACAGAAGGAAATGGAAGTGCTGCTAAAGTGAACAGCTGGAGGAGAGGACTGGAATTCATTCACTAATTTTCCCAGCTTCCCAGGCCATGAGTAGCTCAGCACAAAGAGAGGTAATTGTCCCTCATTTGCCATTCAAGCTTTGATGCACCAGCAAATGCAGACTTGTGTTTAGATGTTGTGCTATTTACATTTCCAAAAGCCAGCTAGAGTCCCGTTTTCCAGCAGGTACTTAATCCGCTGTGGTGCCACTACCCAGCTGCACCTTTCAGATGCTGTTTTTGCATCTTTTTACCCCATCAGATTCTCTTCCTACCTCCCATTTTGTTCTCCCACCCTGTGTGCACACACCCAAACACCCCCCCAAGGTTTGAGGCAGGTCTCTGGTCAGATGTACAACTTCTGTCTTTTGTACAGGGAAAAAGGATAGAAAAAATGGGACAGCTGGTTGGGGGTGTGTGAAAAACAAGTGGTAAGAATTCCGTTGCAAGAAACTTAATCACAGCTTTCTTTCCTCCATTTCCACCAGCATCTGGAAGTGAGTACCTTTGTTTTTTAGATTCCCAGTCCAAGGTCTTGTAAGTTGTTCCTTCTTTTATTTAATGTGGTTTCCCCAACAAGCTGATAAAGCCATTTTTTTAAAAAAAAAGCTGGGCTTCTAAGCCTCCTGATTTCCTCCTCCTTCTGATGTGTAATCCTGGACAGATAGCATCCTGGGGAGTGATGGCCCCATCCTCTTGGCTTTCCAAAGGAGTCTTCCTGTGGGCTTCACTCCAGATAGATGAGAGCATATTTACTTCGACTGAATGGGAAAGTGGGGAGGCTGACAGCACATTTGCTTAGAGATCCTTTGCCAGACAAGCCTCCCCACTGTGATGGCCACTGCAAAAACCTCCAGATGTCAGTCTTGTTGCTGACTCAGTGGATTATTTAATCATCTTCAGAAGATTCCCAGGAAGGTGCCCACCCCCCTCAGGGAAAGGGGGCGGGCAGGCTGTTGCTTGCTTTGGCATGGTGCGTAATTGATCCCAGAGCTGTTCTGCAAAAGAGGGAAGCAGAGCACTGGGGTTTTAACTCCAGTATCTTGGTTATTGCAATTACTTACATCCAGGATTCAGCCTCTCAAGCTGCCGAGAGGCACAGTGGGCTTTCATTCCCTTTGCTTTTCACCATCTGCAGCGATGTCTATAAATACTTAAATGCTAATGGGAGGGGAAGGAAGGAAAGAGAGAAAGAGACTCCCTGTTTTTAATGACCCCCTTCTTAGCAGCCCCTCCACCAAAGCAAGGCGGTGCTCTTTCCCTGGCCCTTGCCTGTCTCCCGTTGCTGATGTGAAGGGCGCTCTTTTGGTGTAAGGCTGGAAGAAGATTGGAAATAGGCACCATGTGATTACAGGATCCCCTCTCCAGAGGTCTGAGCCTGCAGCTCATGTGGCCTTAGGTGGGATCTCCCATTTTCCTCCTAAAAGAAAGGAGCAGACATCACAAGCTATTTATTCTTCATTTACATGTATAACCTGCAGCAAGAAGGCTGACCTGGCACAACTGCCAGACCATGACCCTTTTCACAGCTGTTTGTCCAAAATGATCAGCAATTTGCCTTAAAAAATGTTAAGCAGAGGTTGGGTTTCCAGACCTCAGTTTACAAGCTTTTATCTGGCCTATAAAGTGCAGCCAGGTGCCCACTCTCCAGGTGGCAAAAGTGAATAACCATAGTCTGCATTTGCACTGCATGCTTAACTAGGTTAGTTGAAGTTCTGGTCACTTGACTTCCAGGCCAGGGATCTTGTTTTCTTTCAAAATATAGGGCCTTTATAGAGGCCCTTAGGAGAAGGGGGCAGAACTATCCCTCTGGATGATTTGGCTTCATTTGTGGATTTATTCAGGGATTGGGTCCTGAGGATGGACCCTGAACTTGAGGATGGCATTTCAAGGATGACCAAACCTTGGCAGCTGAGTTGGCACTAGTTTGGGCAGATACAACTGGTTAAGAGAGTGCAGCCCTTCTCTGCCTGTGGCTCAGAGTTGTCCTATGGAGGTTTTGGCCTCCAGTTCCTTGCATGGTGCCACCCATCCCTTCCTCTTCCCATTCTCCAGCTCTCTCCTGCTTCGCAGACTCTTTTGCAAAATACCCTTGAGTGAGTTCTGTTTTCATTGGTTGAAATTATTTTTTCAGAAGAAAATGACAAGTGAGCCTCTGCCCTGCCTGGCATTATTTCATCTTAGCCTCTGACAGCAGGCTCTGTGCAGCACACAAAGGCCCTGAAGAGCTTGGTATATGATAAGAATTCTAGGGCAGGCGAGCTGTGCTGGATGCCCTCCAATATACATGCACGATCCGCTTTCCTCCAAGGAAAAGTGGGGTGCCAGTGTGTCTACCTCCAGCCGAAGGGGTGTGTGTGTGTAAATTCAGAAGATGAAGAAAGGCCACTCAAAAAGGCACCATTGCAATGGATGTCTTCTTCCCTACCATTCTTTTGGCCCTTTAATCTTTTCCATTGGTGAGATGCTTTGGAGCAAAGCTTCAGCCGTGGCATAGGAAGTTGTGGGCTGCTCATTTTTTTCCAACTTGGTCACTTGCAAACATTTCTGGAGAGCTGGCAGCACGTTTGGATCTCTCACTCCCCTTCTCTTTTCTGGACTGAAGGCCTCTTGGCCACTGCACCAAGGCTTGTTCGCATCTTAGTTTTTGTGGAAGCACAGTATGCCTGGAGTCTGAGCTATTCATGCTCAATAAGTCGTGGGGATTTTTTTGCTTTCTTGCTTGCCCAGTCTCTGATGCAAGATCCTGGGACCCTCGTGCTCTGATTTGATGCTTTACTTACAATGACTGCAGCATAAGCTCCCCCATATGAAGCACTGCAGTGGGACACTTGGTGGAACCCTATCCCTGAAGGAGCTGCCTGCAGCTGCACTTCGACATGCTCATCCTTCAGTTTCAGTCCTGTGGAAAAAAAGCTAGCCACTTGGTTTTTAACTTGGTTGCATTAATTTCTCTTTAGGCAAAAGCTGAAGTGCTGGCTGGATCTCATCTCTTTTTGTGCTTCGTTTTTCCCTACCTGTTGGTGTCTGCCCCAGTTTTTGTAGATAGATGGCTGCAGGGAGGCTTGATGTGATTACCCCCAACTTCCCACCCTCCCAGCCCTGCAAGGGCTGGGGGGCTCTAAGCATGAAGTCAGTTTAAAAATATTATAGAGTGAGTGGACTGGGATTGTTACACCTGCTGTGGCTACCAGTGGTTCCCATGCACAATATAAAGGTTTCCTTGACCTTTAAAGCCTGACCTAATGTAGGGCAATCCACCTTTTTACCTACCTGCCTGCAAGCAAGACCCTCCATGCCCACCTCTGTCGCAAAGTTCTCTGGGACTCCCCCATGAAAGGCTGGGCTGGCTTCTTCTCTGCCAACCTTCTCGGCCAGCAAGGCCCCTTTTGTTCAGACAGGCTGTTCACTGCTAAGCTGACTTGCTGTCAGAACTGGCTGTAGTGAGGCTTTTTTGCATGCTTTAATTACAGCATCATTATTTTATCCGTACTTTACAGTTAGCCACATTGAGCACTGTAATTAGTTGGAATGCAGGATGAAAATGTAATAAGTGAGTTGTCCCAGAAAAGCATCTTACATCTGTAGACATCCGTAGCTTGGAAATCTCCCTCTTTAGAGACCCTTTGGGGAGCGTCTCCCCGTCTGGTCTCCTTTCCTGCTCTCAACTCCTGCCTTGTCCAGCAGACAGCTGCCTCACACAAGAAAATAAAAGGGGCTTCCTGGTAGATTGCAGATCCATGGAGAGGAAATCTCAAAGGAAAATTAGGAAGAAGATCTAAAGCAACAGGAGAAAGAATATCTACCTCAAAGATGGTTAGAAGATACTAAAAGAACTGATCGGTATCTTTAAAAAAATATTGATGAATTTATGAGTAATCTTTTGGCCTGAGGCTCTACATCTCCTATAGAAGTCTGGAATTTGGAAAATTGAGCAGGGCTACAAGCCTAAGACTCCTTTACCTTCAGGAACTTGTAGACTTCTCTCTCTGTTCACTCTTTCTCTCCTTGTATGCTTTAATTTTACTGAAATTGGATCGCGTCTCACATCCACATGAACAAAAGGCCTAGGATGAGAAGTGGTCCTCCTCGTTCATCAATCATTGAATCGACTCTCATTCTTGGCAACAGTCGAAACAAGTCCCTGTTGGTTTTGGCATTGTTTTTTTTTTTGGAAATGTCTTGCCAGTATCTTCTTCTGAGGACTGGGAGAGAAAAACTGGTCCCAAAGTCACCCAGCTGGTTTTTGTATCTGTAGCAGGACTAAAATTCAGTTTCCTGGCTTCTACTCCAGCATCTTTAGCCACTACACCAAACTGGCCCTGGGACGTGAGAAACCTTGGTTTTTCATTTCTGTGTCTGAAACTCGACTTTGATTCTCAAATAAAAGAAACATGATACCTTCCTAGGCTTGGGCAGATCAGTGTGAGTTAAGTGGGAGAATGTCCCAAATGTCAAAAGAACTTGGATTTAGGTGATTGATGTGGAATTTCTTTTCTACAAGGTTTCATGGTTGGAAAATACTGGGCAGATCTTTGCTGGCAAAATCTTAGACCTAGGGATGTCCAACCTTGGCAACTTTTAAGATGTGTGGATTTCAACTACCAGAATTCTTCAACCAGCATAGTTG
>JANHZU010003689.1:118911-141257 GCA_032468055.1 Acrochordus granulatus
AAATCCAATCCAGATGCCTGTTTTTTAAACTTTTGTTGCGATGCAATTAACCTGGATGAATGAGAGTCTTCACAGACATGCCCAGAAGAAAGAAATCTCATATGCGAGAACTGCTTAATGTAGAGCACAGCGACTTTATATTTTGGTCAGTCCCAAACCTTAAATCGTAGCCTTTTTTACCCTGCCTTTTCGATGCAATAGGCTTTTGACTTTCCTTTTTTCAACTTTGAGACTCACACGCACCAGTTTCATATTTATCTAATGATTCTGCCTGACTTGAGAACATTATGTTCTTGTTTTGGCAGCTACAGCCCTTACATGATCTACCTCTCTATCTGCTCTTTCTCTTTTCTTCTGGATGTTGTAAAGTACATCTTCCCCACCCTCAGATTATGGAATACAAGAGGCCCTTGTGCTCCTTTTCTTTGAAGGTGGAAATGGAGTAAAAGGGCTTGAATGGAGGGAATATTCTCCAAGACCAGATACAAAGCAATTAAAATTCTTACTCTTGAGATCCCTCAAGCAAGAAGCAAATGCCAGTTTAAAAACTGGAGCGGACAAGAAGATTTTGTCAACTGGAGCTGAAATGAAAATCCAATAGAAGGTATTGACAACCCCTCCTCCTTTGACAGTTCCATTTGTAGTACTCAATTGGAAAGCCATAAGTGGCCAAATTTTCCAACTTTAGTGCCTGCCTAAAGTTCTGACACTGTTTTACAAAAGAAGAAGAGATGTTTGAACACCTAATGAGAAACTGAGTACCCTGCTTGAAGCTGAGGGGTTTAGTTCTGGAAAGAAAGGAGTTCTGGAGAAAGAAGTGGAAGAGAAATCTCCTGTGCAAGTAGAGTGAAACATTCTCCAACATCCCTCAACAAATGATTGATTGGCCTTTTGCAACCTGAACTCATCCAATACCACTTTTGCCCTCATCTTCCCATATTAAACATTCAACCTTTATTCTTCCTGAACTTGCATCCATGTAGAATGAGACATTCTATAGATTTTCTCCCAGTTGGAAAGCACTGATTTTGTGTTTTGAGATCCTAAAATCAAATTTGTAACTAGCCAGTCCTTCAACTTGCTCCCTTGTGGTGTTGCTCGTTTCATATCAAATTTAGATGGGAAGAAGATGGGCAGAAGCTCTGAGGAGGGAATCTGTGCATCTGAGTGAAAAAAAAAATAGAACTGTTGCTTTCTTACTCTGGAGAAGGTCACTTAGATGAGACGTGTAGTGTAAAAATTTGATAAATAAATAAAATGTAGTCAAAATCTTGGGGTAGATTCTGCTAAAATTTTCTGGGATGCCTGGTTTGCTCCCATTTTAATATTCCATGCATAAGCCTCACAGTTAAACCTGCTTAGGCTGCACTTCTAAGCCTTTGGCCCTCTTCGAATCATAAAATATTACTTTTCTTATCTAAAGGTGTCAAAGATTTTATTGAATCTGTAGTTCAACACAGATAAATCTTTTGGTGGGCTCTTTTGACGGCTTTCCTTGAAGGCATCTTCAAATTGAATATTCTTTCTCTTGTTATCTTTCTCCGTCTGCTCGGCTGGCTTCAAATAAAAGGTATGCCTTTTTCATACTTGAATTACAAATCATATTCTATCAGTGGCTCCAAAGGGGAATGAGAAGCTATTGTTAGAGGTATTTCATACATGGTGTTAGATGCTTTTTGATTTATCATTCCCTCTTTCTTTTGACAACCAGTTTTTGCAGAAGGCACTCTGACATCTGAAATATAACCTTTCCACAGATACGAGGAATTTCCTCCCATCTACGCTATGACAAAGTCAGTCTGAATGATAGGAAAACCTAATCAACCAAAGATATTACATGCCTTTTTATTTAAAAACATAGGGAGTTTAAGGGAAAATAATATGGCTGAGCCAAAAATGTTTTTTCATTAACATTCTTCCATCTTTTTTTCCAGTGATTTTTTTCAGAGGAAAAACGCATTTGTTTTAAATTACCATTGCTTATCTTCACTTGTAGTTAATTGATTTGATTGTCCTGAAATCAAATCTAATAGGTTTCGCCCATCTACTTGATTCTATTGATCCATGTTGAATGACATCTTCAAATGAAGCAGAGCATTACAGCAGCAACGTAGCTAGTCTACTGAAACACAGTGTAGCATAGTAGATAATGCTTTGGATTAAGACTGATTCAGGTTCAAGTCCTTACTCAGCCATAGAAAATCCCTGGGTGACTTGGAGTCAAATATTCTCTTTCAGCCTAATCTGTCTCCCAGGGTCATTATAGGGGAAAAAATTAGAAAAGAGAGTGCTGTGTATTGTTCCTGGAAGAAAGACAGGACATAAATCTAATAAATCAGAAAATATAAATATGATTCATATTTCTTGACTGGTTATAGCCATAAAAATTACTAATTCAGATAGCAGCAGCTGGTACAAACAAACACCATTCCACTAAAATTAAAAGTTCCAACTTGAAAATGAATTGTGGTGATTTGTTCGTATTGCCTTTATCAAAACACGCTCCTATGGAATATATTCATTACTATCATGGCATATAGTGATATTCACTATTTAACACCCATTATTACCAGATGAACTTAGTATAGGATCATCAGATGTGATTTAGGTCAAATGATTTTGTGGAATTTCAAAAGCAATTTGGCCTATTTAAACTTCTTGCTTACTATCCTGGCATTCTGAATAACAATCCATGTCTGAATTAATGTTGTAGTAGTTCCACCAATGTTATCTCAGTCATAGCTCCATGTGCAAACAACACACATACATACACACACACAAGCCAACGCTGCCTGCGTGCGCCAACCCCGCCCTTCCTCGGGCGCACAGCCGGGCGGGTCCCGGGGCCGTGTGGCCGCAGGTGCGGCGGAGGGGCCACCGCCCGGCGCTCCCCCCGGCCGAGCACCCGCCTCTCCGAAGGAGGCAGCGCGCCAGGCTGCGGCTGGGCGTTTTGTCGGGCCGGGCGCCCGAGAAGGTCCCCCGCAGCCCCGGCTGGACCGGGAAGAGCGGCGGGCACAACGTGGCGGCCCGACGGCCCCGCCGCCCCTGGCCGAGGCGCGCGCTGCTCTTCGCTAGTGCTGGGGCGCCCCCTGCCGGCCCCGCGCAGCGTCACCGGCGACGGGTAGGAGCCGGGCGGCTGGGCGGGGGGACGGCCCGCGGCCCTCCGACCGGGCCGGGAGCGGGAGCGGGAGCCGCCGCTCCGGCTGAAAACGGGCCGAGCTCTCGGTCGACCCTAATTCAGCCCTGGCGAGTCTCGGGAAGCCAGTTTCCTTCCCGCGGCCCGCAGATTCCGCCCTGCTCCCCTCCCCTCCCCTCCCGTCCGCCCGGCGGCGGCGCCCCAGCGTCCCTGCGTCCCCTTCCGGCCGGGTCCGAAGACGCCGGCCTCCGCGGGGAGGAATGGCGGGGGCAGCCCAGCCGACGTGGGACTCCTCGTAGCGCACACGCACCTGTGACTGCGGACCGGAAAGGGGCACTTGCCTTCCTCGGAGAGGAGGTGCAGCGGCAGAGCGCTCCAGGTTCCGCTTCGAGGGACCCAAGGCGGACAGGTGAGGTGCCTTCGCAGGACGGGAGGGTGCGAAGCGCAGACTGGCCACCCCTGACGGAGGGGTGCGTAAGCAGACTTTGAGAAGAACCTCTCTGCAGAGTGTGTGATGTGCGCCTGGGATTTCTGCCACTTACGGCTGCCCCCGTGCTGCTGCTTTTTGTCTTCCTGAGGAAATATTGGGGCAGGTTGAGATCCTTGTAAGTTGGGTCCAGTATAGTGTTACAGCTTATTTTAACCCTGATTACTGAATGACCAGCAGTGGTTAAGTTCACATAAATCCTAGTTTACAAACAATAATGCTTGGGTTCAGGCAGCATACCCAGCCAAAATCAAACTAACCCTACTTTCCTTTCCCTAGGGGCTGATAAACCAGGGTGTACATAGATTCCTTTCCAGCTTTGAAGTGCCACTCTGGACTTCCAGGTTTGCTTGTTCTCCTGGAACTGGGGTGTTCCCAGGGTATGGTCACAGATGTTAAGGTGGCAACTACACCTGCTACATGAGCTACAGAGAAAACAGGTGGGGTTGTGTTCACCTCACAGTGGTCACCATCTTGGGTTTTTTGTCCCGAAGATATGCCTGCCCAGAACAGAAGAGGAACCTCTTCTGGATGCAGTCTAGGGTGCTGGCATCAGAGTTTCCATCAGCCCCCAGCTATGGAGTCTGGAGGTGGCAGAATTGGGGAGATTCCTTGTAAGCCCTTCCAGCTGTGCCTCAGCATCCTAAGTGGAAAAGGCCAGTTAGCAGAGTACCTGTGAGCACAGGAGCATCCATACCTGGCACAGAAGAGGGGATAAAGATATCCTGGGGGCGCCTGGATGCTTAGAAAGCCAAGTCCACTCAGGAGAGCATTCATACATGCTGAAAGTCTGGGAGACGCTGCCCCCACAAACTTAGCCAGCTGGACTTCCTTTTGCTCCCTGGCCATCTTAACCTGCCAGCTGTGGACCAAGTGCAGATCTTCCACCAGCCCTTGTCAAGAGCCAGCTTTGCAAAGGACAGCTGTTGTAAGTTTGCAACACATCTGGCTCATTTCATGGGAAGAGACCTCTGGGCACTGTGGTCATTCCACGGATGGGCAGGAGCAGCCCATGCCCAGCCGGTGCTGCAGCCTTGCCAGGTTACACACACACACAACCCAGAATTGCCAACTGCTCAGAGCCAAGAGAGGTGGCAGCAAGTACTGCTCAACCTGCCAGGACAGAGTGTGGGTCCCTTCTGTGGGGAGAGGGAGGCAGTGTCCCCTCCCTTAAACAGATTGACTGGTGCTCAGTGATTGAGGAGTTTCCTGATCCAGCAGAGGAACTCATGCAGTTTTTTAAAATCCTTGAAAAAGACAGTGGCAAACCAACTAAGGATGTTCTTTTCATTGCAAATATTACTTAGTACATTTCAGCCCTCAAAAATAAAAGTTTAGTTCAATAATATACAAGAAGAATGACTTCTCCAGCCAGCAGTTGAGGCTAAATTTTTTGCTAATTCTTGCTCGTAACTATCATTCCGCTTCTACTTCTCTTTGGAATTACTGTTGTTCCCACTGCCCACCCTGCCCCCATCCCCAGCCCATCCGGCCTTTTTCTCCCAGGCTTGCACCAGCCCCAACACATGTGCTGTCTGTCACAGTCGGCCGAGGCTATTTTAGCTCATGTCCCAAGCAGAGCGGCCTCATCCTCGCCAGAGAACAAAGCGGGCAGGAGGCTCCAGCAGAGGCCAGCCAGGTGCCCTCCAAGATGGTCCCCCTCTTCTGGCTCAGTACCTGCCTCCTGGCCACCTTTGCAGTTCGGGTAAGGGCAAGTGGGGCTGGGCTGAGGACTCCCTTCCTTGCCAGGGGCTAATTATGTGGCTTCTTTTGGTGCTTGAAGACCCTGTTCCCAGGAGACCCTGGCCACCCAGGTAGGCTCTCAGAAGGGATCTGCTGGGGGAGGTAGGAGAGACTGTGTGGGTAGCAGAGAGTCTGAGATTCTTGCCTTCACACCCCAGTCCAGCTCAACACCCGTGGGTCGGGAGCAGCTCTAGCAGGGGCTGGAGAGATTTCTTCCACTTTGGGTAGAGGACCCTCAGCAGCTCCCTCTTTGTTCTCCAGAGATGATGCTGCAGGATTTGTGACGGTGGGTGGCCTTGGTGCCTCCTCTTCCTCAAATTGTTGGGGAGAGAGTTTTGGGGTCTTCTCAGGCTCTTGGTGCTGGTCTGGGTGAGTGAAAGCACCTTGCAAGCAGGCTTGGGAAATATCCATTGCCACCCTCCGGATCCCGCCCTGCCCAGAGTCGGATGGTCCTGTTTTTGTTGTGCTATAGTGGCCATTTCTTTCCAAGAGGGGCCAATGTTTCTGTGCTGAACCAGGATGGGTAGTCTTGGAAAACTCCTTTGAGTCAGTTCACCAAATATCTCCCACGTCAAATGCTTTACATTAACATTGGTTTAAAGTTTTTCCTGTAAGTCTGGAAAGTGTGCTGGCACCAGAGGGCTGTGGATCTCTCCAATGGCCGGGAAAAAGAGGGGAGCCTTGCCCAGAAGAGCTGCTTGGTCCTGGGTTCTGCTCTGTCAAAGACACCCCTCCTGGATCTCTGCAAAGAAAGCATGAGCTGCCTCTAACTTTCTGCAGAGAGAGATCTGCTTTGCAGCTCCCCCCCGCCCCCATCAATTATCACCTGAGGGGTTAGCAGAGGAATAAAGCCATAGAATGGGATTTCAGCCTGTCCAGTTCTGCTGGCTTCTGGGTACCAAACTAAGGGCACTCCATCCTACCCCACTGTGGACTTTTCCCTGCATAAGAGGCAAAGTGGTTTTAAAAACAAGAGGGAGCCCATCTTTGCACAAAAGACCCAGATATTTCTTCCCTCCCCTTCCCTCCCTGCTGGGGTAACTGTGCTCCCCCTTGGAAGTGGAAAATGGGGCAAAATGGCTGGCATTCTTTCTAGCTTGGCAATCCTTGGCTCTTTGCCCCACAACAGGGAGGGAAGGAGACACTCCCATTGCCTCTGCCAGCTGCCCCCAAGACAACACAAGCCTGGAATGTCGGTGGTGGGCAGTTGCAGCGGAAGAATGCGAGCCCTCAGCTAGGCAGCGTGGGGTGGGCTTCCATGTGGCTTGCATTAGATCTGCTTTGCTGTGAAGTTTAACTGGGGGGTGGAATTGCAGGGAGGAGAAGCCAGGCCAAGGGGCGGCAGTGTTCATCTCCCCTTCCCCTCCACTTCTCGCCTCTCTTCAAAGGCTGAAACTGAGCTGAGCTTGGCCAATCCTGCAGCTGGATGGAGCTCCCTGATTTAATCCTGCCTCCTATAACCCAGAGCCTCCAAGTTAGCCCACTTGTGTGCAGGTTGGCAAGACCCCTACCCCTAAATCAATGTTTTTCTTGGGGGGGCTTTTAATCTGCTAATTTGCACTTCTCATCAACTCAGCAGCTCCAGCATTTTGGAAGGGCACCAGGTTGGGGAAGCCTGCCTGCCTTTTTCCTGCTTTGCCTGAGCAGGAACAAGAGCAGGACCTCCTTGCTCTGTCTCTGTGCATTGGGGGAAGGCAGCATTCTTCCAGGCACAGCTTATGCATTTGTTTGGCCACCTGCTGGGGTGGAATTCAGAACTGGGAGAGGAGTCCCATTTCAAGGCGAGGAAAGGGAGGGTCCCTTTTAGTAGCAACAGGGTAGGCGTGAGGTTTGGGTGGCATGCAAAGCCGCCTTTCAGCAAAGGACCCAGCCCTGCCAGGGATTGCCAGGTCCCACACTAAGGAAAAGGCTGGATGATCCGACTCACCTCTGAAGGGCTATTTACACCAGCACAGGCCCCTCCCAACACACAACCCTTTTAAGACCACCTTTGAAGAACATCTTTGGAGAACATCTACGTGAACCTTTCAGCCAACCTCTTCAAGGTCAGGTGGCAGCAGAAGAGGATCGTCTTGGCTTCAGCCTTCACACAATGAAATGCCATATCGGATGAAATCAGATTTTTTTCCACATTTGACTATTTCAGGCAGCTTCTTGAAAGTCTCATGACCTGCCTGGATTTTGAGGATGTTTCATAATTCATGCTTCAGTCAAGACTTCCAAAATTATATTTTATTGTAATGGATTTTAGTTAAAATGGGCTTATAGGTCATGATTTCACAAACATGGCTGCCTTGCTATGGCTAAGATCTTGAAAACTGCTTCAGGAAATGTATAAAGGCTCCATGCCCTGCTGTGGCTTGCTTGCCTGGCATTGGGGAGTACTCTGGAGGCCTCAACAAGTGATGATGAACGTGGGAAAGGCCTGAAGGCTGAACTCTCCCAAAGCAAAAGGAGGGAAGGAATGCAGGAAGTCTCAGCCATCCCTTGGGATGAAGCATGGCTGAGAAATCCCACAGATATGCAAAGCAGGGGCTGTTGGAGGGGAAAGAGGAGCAGCCCCTGCCAACCAGCCCTTGGGGGCTTCCCGGATGCCCCAACCTGAGAACATGGCTGGGAGGGTGGCCAATAGCATCACATCAGGGCTGTTGATCTGATGGGAGGAAAGGCAAGGTCTGGGTGAAGGCATCTGCTGTAGGCAGGACTTGCAGGGTGGCCTGGTAGCCATCCGGTTTGAACATCTGCTCTGCCTCCCTGGCACCCCTAGCCACCCTCAGAGTGCTGCAGCAGCCTTTGAGTCCCTCCTCCCCAAATTGCCCATCCTGCCCAGATGTGGGCCTGGCCTGGAGCTGTTCTTGGTCATAAGGATCTTTGGTTCCCCCACAGGTAGGATGCCATGTGGTCAGGGTGCACATCCCACCCTGAACGTTAGCTTGGACTTTCAACCACATGCGATGTTGTCTCTGCCAAGTGTGCAATATGTTTTCTTTCAAAAATACTAACATCCCTAACAAAATTTCTAACTAAAGGAAAGTGCATTTATCCAGACATAGAGATGAAGCCAGATCCTGGTGCCACTGGCTATATAACGCTCCGAACATGCTGCAGGAGCTATTGGCTAATTAAAGAAGAAATATGTATAACTTTCCAGCCATTATTGCGAAGTTTTTCACCAGCAAAGCTCTGCCTTCTCCCTGGGTCTGAACTGGAATACTTGCTCCAACCTTGACTTACAAGGCTTGAGTGCAGCTGCAGTGGGGCAAGAGGGCGGGTGAGTTAGCAGCAGCAGAAAAAAAATCAGAAGGTCTCTGGCCACACCTGTTCAGAGTCATCAGCATCCTTTTGTTTAGAAAATCTTTCATAGGACAAGAGATTCCTGGACTCCTGGTTTCTTCTCCAGCACAGGCTCACCCAGCCTCCTCCGCTGTTCCACAAGTATAATGAACATAAAAATCAGGCAGCATGTCAACTATACTGCTATGGCCGCCATTTTGACTTTTTTGACCCCTTGCCTACAGGAGAACAGGAGCTTTTTCTTCTTCCTAGCAGGATGCCTGTGCCAGAGGGGAGGCCTCTCACAGCCATCCAGTTCTGCATCTGAGGCCAGGGGAGAAGACCGCCCTGCGGAGGGTCAAGCGGGCCTGGGTCATCCCCCCCATCAGCCTGCCGGAGAACCATCGGAAGCTCCCCCATCTTCTGGTCCAGGTGGGTGGGAAAGGGCAGGGCAGGGCAGGGCAGGGCAGGGCAGCCGGAGACTCCCAGGCCCTGGGTTGGGGGGATGCCATTGGGCCAGGTTCACCTCAGGCAGAGCAGCAGGGGAAAGGGGCATTCTTAAGGCAGACACAAACCTGACCATGTGCACTCCAGCTGTCACATAAAAACGGTCACCGTTTTGCACGCTTTGGGGATTAGCATCATGAGGATTGTGCATTCACAACCCTCCTTTGGGTCCGTGCCTGTGACGGGCCAGGGTGGGTGTGTGCTGCTCGTGATGCCTTGTGACTTCCGAGCCACGTTTCCGGGCGATCTCGTTCTCCCTCAGACTTCGGAGAAGAGTCCTAATTCCCCCACTGAGTCTTGTTTGGCGCGCCACAAGTCCCATGTTCATTCTCGGCATCTGGAGGAGCAGCTGGAAAAACTGTTTGGAGCTGCAGCTCGAGCGGTCCATGGAACAAAGGAGAAGCAGCTTCTGCTCTTCCAAGCCTGCTGGGAATTCAGCCATCTCCAGTTTCGGGTGGTGGAGGGGAGAGGGCCAGCCTGGAGGGGGAGGCCAGGCGTTCTCACCTCGCGCCCGTTCCCCTCCCCCGGCAGATCAAATCAGACAAGCAGCAGCCGGGGGTCGTGGTCTACAGCATCAAGGGCCCCGGTGTTGACGAAGAGCCCAAGGACGTCTTCTCCATCGATAACCGGAGTGGCAAGGTCTACCTCAACGCTGCGCTGGATCGGGAAAAACACGATCGCTTCCGGGTAAGGGCAGGCTGGGGCTGGGCTCCCATCGGTTCGGGACCCAGATGTTTCGGCGTCCCTGCCCAGTTCCGTCTGAGGGACGGAGGCACCCGATGGCCAGGCGGCCCGCCTGCCTCCGTGTCGGACCCTCGGGACGCTGCAGCGTCTGCCTCTGAAGCCACCTCGGCTCCCATGGGGAAGGGGGCAGAGGCTGGCCTTCCCTGCTGAGAGGGTCTCCTGCTGGTCTCCTCCCAAAAGCTCAAGGCGTTTGCCCTGGATCTGGGCGGGGTGCCTCTGGAAGACCCCACGGACTTGGAGATCGTCGTCCTGGACCAGAACGACAACCGGCCACTCTTCTTGCAGGACGTGTTCACGGCGCACGTGGGAGAAGGGGCTGAGCCAGGTGGGTGCGCCAGACCTTCCCACAGGTTTGGGCCGGGGGCTGCCAGTGGGAACATCTGTCTTCCAAGAGGCAGGACTGGTTTTGCAGTGGACCTTCTCCTTTGATCTGGCAGGCAGGCGCAGCCAGGTCATTCTGACCGTTCCCTTTTCATCACTTGTAGTGACCAGAACGCTGACCCGGCCCTTGTCCAGAAATGGGGTGCATTTTTTTTCATTGCGCACCTCCATAATTGTACATGCATGAATTGCCAAGCTCTTTCCTTTTCGCGTAGTTATGTGCACAGGTGCATAAAAGCAGCCTTACCTGTGCAGTTTCTGGCTGCCCTTAGAAACCCAGGTGCTAGTGCTCCCACAGATACAGCGTGGCCTCTGAGCGTGTGGGGCCGGATCACCTCACGGAGCAAATGCCACGCTGTGGGCGTCGAAGTCCCCAAGCAGCCGTTGGGTTCCCAAAGGGTCGGCAGGGAGGGGGCTGTGCCACGCTTCCTCCGAGCCGGCGCCCTAAAGCGGCTGGTGCCCTCCAGGGACATTTGTGCTGAAGGCAGAAGCCACGGATGCCGACGACCCCGAGACGGACAACGCGGCGCTCAGATACTCCATCGCGGGCCCAGGAGGGGCGGAGCCGTTTGCGATCGATGAGCTCTCCGGGGAGATCCGCACTGCTCGGGGGCGGCTGGACCGGGAGGTAGGAGGCCCCCTCGCTTCTGCGGGGTTCCGAGGGAGGGAAGGGAAGGAAAATGGTCCTGATTAGAACATCTGTTCGAACTTCTGGTCTTTCAACCACTGCAGAACCCTTCAGAATTATTATTCAAAATGATTGAATTATTCAGGTGTTCCCTGATTTGGATGCCCATAGACCGAGATATTTCAGAAAATCAAATGATTCACTGAGTATTATTGCTCAGTTATTTTTAGTAGCAAGGCTTGGATTTGCTTTATTGTTAATATACTACGAAGTCTTATTTAAAGCATCCAGCTGACAAAAGATGATGTGTTTATAGCCAATATTTTGTTTTGTTTGATTTGCAAAACTGTGTTTCAGCCGCTTGAGTAAAGAGGAGGTGTGCAGCTTTTACTTTGCTATCAAGCCCATGAGGAAATGCACAGCACTGGGGTCAAAGTGGATGATTTGTTGGCAGCCCAGAACTTTAGTGTAAACTCCCGGAATATTTACCTATTTCTGGCACTTCCTGTGCAGGCGACAGGCATTTACAACCTGACACTCCAAGTGGCTGACTTGGCTGGAGAAGGCCTGACCACCACAGCTACAGCGGTCATCTATGTGGAAGACATCAATGATAACCCACCTGAATTCACAACAGACGAGGTGGGGAGACCGGCCCTCCTGCCTTGTGGGGGGGACAGTGTATAGGCAGGGTTAGCCCCTCCAGCCCGCACACAACAGCCTTGTTGGGCATCCCCATTTCAGCCCTTGCCAGGCAAATGTCTCCTGGGCCAGGAGGTGAGCCAAGAGCTTACATGGTGAGGTTCCTGAGCCCCCAGCATCATGGGATGAAGGACAGGGATGCCAATTTTGGCCTGGCACAGGCCTTGCATGTGAACGATGTCTTATCTTACCCTTCTAATAGGTTAGGCAGAGAAGGGGCAACTGCCTTGCAGTCATATGCTGAATCCATGCTTGGTGGAGAAATTAAACTCAATTCTTCCCTGTCCTTTGTACCTGCCACTGTATCAGTTGGATTCAGGAAACCCCTTAAGTGTGGAGCGGGTGGTGGGTGACACGGGTAAGAAATAAATCTCTTGACCCCATCCTTTTCCTATGTGTTAGAAACTGGAGCTAAAGGATCCACCCCCCAAGAGCACAATGGTTGGGCCCTCCACCTGTCTACTTCTGGTCTTTTTAGGTGCCGTCTGGAAGGTCAACAGTTCCCTTCAATGCTGATGAGAGGCTCCCTCAATCAGCATTACAGAGCTACTCTTCTGGGGGAGGACAGGGGGCCGTCCTTGGCAGTCTGCTGGGCCTTCTTTTAATTCTCCCGCCCAATTCTCTGACAGTTCCACATGGAGGCCCCCGAAAACAGGCGAGGCATGGAAGTCGGGCGAGTGACAGTCCAAGACAAAGATCAGCCTGGTTCTCCCCACTGGCTGGCCAAGTTCACCATCCTGGAGGGTGACCCCAGAGGAGCCTTCTCAATCCACACAGACCCCCTGACCAACAAGGGGGTCATCTCTTTGGTCAAGGTAAGGAGAGCTCTTGAATCAAGTACTAGACTCTGCTCTGGAGCAGGGGCAAAATGGGGGGGTGTTTCTGGGCTGGCACAGAGGGGACCTGCCCTGCAGCTTTAGCTGAGCATAGCACGTCCTCCCCGTGTGTCAAGGGCCAGGGGTGACTAGAGAGAAGAGCATCTCTGGCAAGGTGCCGAGAACTTTCCTGCAGCAGGGGCAGTCCTGGGTGGGTTCTGCTGCTCTGTTTGGAGCCCGGAGAGGAGAGGAAAGCAAAGCTGGTTGAGATCCCTGCGTCTTCTGCACCAGGGCAGCACAGCAGGAGGCCGAGCAGAGGCCGAGCATCAGCGATGCACACCAGGGTGGTTTTTGCAGTAATGGCCCAGAGGATCTTGTGGCCTTCCCATCATGTCTCCCATCTCTCTCCTGCTGGCCAGGCACTGGATTTTGAGGAGCAGAACCATTACGAGCTGCTGATCTCTGTGCAGAACCAGAGCCCCCTGCACCCCTCAGCCCCCAAAGTTGCCCATGCCTTGGCTACAGTGCAGCTGCAGGTGATGGATGCCAACGAACCTCCCTTCTTCCAGGATAATCCCTGCAGGGGGAGGGTGAAGGAAGGGGCACCAGCCGGCACAGAAATCACCCTCTTCCACGCCAGGGACCCAGACACCCAACAAGCTCAGGAGCTCAGGTGAGCAAAATCCAAGCGAACCAATGGGGCCAGTTGCTCGGCCAGTATCCAGGGATTTGGAATTGCGTGTAAAATCTGGCAAATTCAACCCTTTTTCTTGTAACAATAAAGTCGCTAGCCCTGATTAACTTCACCCCTAAAAGCAAACCCTGAAAAATTCCTATGAATCCCTGCTGGGTTATGTTTCGCTATTTCTGAATAAGCCCTGCACTCCACCCCCTTTCCAGATGCACCTGGAAGTTCTCAGAGAAATCTTCTGCAGGACGTAGCAAATTGGGGAGGGGGTCTTTCTGCTCTGAGCTCTTTGGAAAGCAAGCCTTGCACATAAGGGGTGTGTGCGTGCACGCATCCCCTGAGCCTGTCTCCTCTCCCAGGTACTTGCACGCCTCTGACATGCCCAGCTGGCTGCAGGTGGACCCCGAATCTGGCCGAGTGGAAGCCCACTGGAAAGTGCCCCCCCGTTCAACATTCTCGGAGGGCTGGTATATCACCCGGGTCCTGGCTGTTGATAATGGTGAGGGGCTGAGCAGTGTGTGTGTAGGGCAGAGAACAAGAAAGGGCCCCCTGGCGTAGTGCCTAAATGGAAAGAGAAGAATAGCTCAGCCCACCCTTTGCTTCCTGGTCCCCCGCGTGAAGTTGCCTTTGACCGGTAGAGAGAGACCCCAAGGCCTGCTGGACCCACCCCTCTCTCTCTCAGGGACCCCTCCCCTCACGGCAACTGGGACTCTCTCCATTGAGGTGCTGGAGGTCAACGACCATGCGCCCCTTCTTTTCCCGACAACGGCGTCGCTGTGCAGAGAAGGGGGCAGTTTGGTCCTGAGCGCCACTGATGAGGACTTGGCGCCCCACGCAGAACCTTTCCGCTTCCATTTCGGCCCCGGCAGTGCGCACAACTGGACTCTCAGCCACTCCAATGGTAATTGGATGGTGCTTCCTGGGGGCTCAGGAAGGGCCTGGCTTGTGGGAGGGAGGTTTGACCCAGGCCACAGGGAAGCCTGGGCCAGATTTCCTGGCAGAACCCCCTCCCCACCCTCTTTGCAATTTTTAATCTGGGTGGGTGGGAGTTGGCCTTTGCTCCAGCCGGAGCCTGCCAGGCAGTTGGGAGTGAGTTTCTGCCAGCCTCGACTTTGCAGCATACCAAACTGAGGGAAGCCGATGATTAAAAATCTGAAATCAGCTGAAAGGTGACCTCTTGAGCTCTTTTGGGATGGGAGCTGCCCTGAGCATTTAATTTTTTTGCACATTGGAAAAGACCGGCTACAAAGAATTTGATAAAGCTGCCTTGCTTGTTTGGAAAAGGGGTAAGCATGTTACCTGCTTTTATCAAAGGCCCCCATGTCTTGCAACAGCAGCGCTGCCTCCTGCAGAAGATGGCCATCTGCCCTTGCAAGTGAGGGGAGCGGGGGGTGGGCTTCCAGTACATTTGCCTAGTGTGCCAGGACCCAGGTCCCCCAGCTCTGTCCCTGGTGCTTTCAAGCTCCCCATGGCAAGGACAGAGGCTCACCCCCTCCCTGTTCCCTTACCCCCTCCAGACACGCATGTGCTGCTGCAGCCCCCCATGGATGTGGACGAAGGCCTCCATGTCCTGTCGGTGCTCATCAGTGACTCTGGGATCCCACCGCGGGTGCAAGAGCAGCTGCTGAACGTCTCAGTCTGTGCCTGCAGTCGGTGGGGCATCTGCGGGGCTCGTGCAGCTGCCACCATGGGCGTGGTGGCAGGTCTCAGCTTAGGTGCCTTGATGACCATCCTCTGCAGTGCCATCCTACTCCTGTGTAAGTGCCTGGGTTTTCAGATACAGAATCAGAACCTCTGGGATGGAGGGGGCCCCAGAAAGGAAGTGGTAAGAGCTGGATGTTTGCCCCACCTTCATGCGTGTCAGGGTGTGAGATGGATGGATCTGTAAATCCAACGGACCGATGTCCTGTATGGTGGGAGTGGGTGGTTTTCACATGGTGGAGATTTGTCCCTGGGCAGGAGAGTCTCCCTGCTACAAACAGAAAGGGCACTAAGGTACCTGTGTGCCCCAGTCCTTTTTCCTGCAGGAGTGTGTGCACGTGAATGTGGGCTTGAATTATTTGGGAGGGGCTGCCTTGGCCGGCTGCAGTTCTCCAAGCTCTCCTGGAACCGGCAGGGCAGGGCGGTCTTGAGATCTTCCCAGAGGAAACAGGCCCACAAGAAGAGCTGGCAGAGGCAGGGTGAGTGCCAAGTGCGTGGGGAGCGCATGGGATGCTGACTTGCCTTCTCTGTGGGCAGTGCTGGTGCTGCTGGTGGCTGGGCTGGAGCACTCTCGCCGGCAGGCTCTGCGCAAGGAACTGCTGGAGGCCTGGCAGGACGACTTGAGGGACAATGTCCTCAACTATGACGAACAGGGGGGTGGCGAAGAAGATCAGGTGAGATCAGTGGAGCTGCTGTGGGGTTGGTACCATTCCCTGTGTCTAAACTATGGGATCACAATGGCCTATGCCCCCTTCTCTGCCCACAGGATGCCTATGATCTCTCCCAGCTGAGGGACCCTGATATCTTCTGCCCCCCGACTCCCTGGAGGAAACCCCTTCAGCGGAGGGATGCCCCCTACAGCTACGCCTTGCCCCAGTACCCCCAGCGCATGGCCACCTGCCCTTCTGACATTGAGGAATTCATCAACGAGGTGAAAAGAGGCGGCGGCCCCAGGGAGGGGGCAAAGGCCTCTGGCTCAACCCCTTTTAAATCTGACTGGCTCAGCTGGCTGGGAATGGGGTGCTCATTCCTGCTCCGTCTCCTGCGTAGGGCCTGGAGGCAGCTGACAGTGACCCCAGCGTCCCGCCCTATGACACAGCTCTCATCTATGACTACGAAGGGGACCGTTCGACCAGCGGGTCACTGAGCTCCATCCTATCCAGCTTGGCAGATGAAGACCAAGATTATGACTACCTCAACGAATGGGGGCCACGATTCCGGCGCCTGGCCGAGCTGTATGGCCAGTAGCAGGGGGGAGGAAGGAGCAGCAGGGCCGGCTGGGGCAGCACCACTGGCCTCCTGGCTGGCGAGTGGGCATGTGCCCAGTGGCTTCTCACTGCCCCCCAGAGGCAGGTGTCCTTCCAACCACTTTCTTGCAAACTGCAGCTCCCGTCTCGAGCCAGATAGGCTTGCTTGCCCTAAAGCCAAGGGCAGGTGAAGAACTCAATAGCCTCGGTACTGTCCAAGCCTCTGGCTAGGATTCTGCTGGTGTTTCCTGGTTCTGCTGGCAGCCGCTGGAAGACACTCCCAGGAACCCCTGGGACCCATCTGTGGAACCCCTCTTTGCCCTGCAACAGTCTTGGCCAGGGACTACAACATTCACTAGTGATAAACAGGAGGGCAGCTGGGTGAAAAAAACCTCAGCATGCCTGGAAACTGAAATGGGGGGGATCAAGGGGGAGAAGCAAGAAGCAGCAACCTTGCAGGAACCAGGCCTTTGCACACCTGCAAGGGCACCACGTAGAACAACAGCATCCTCCCCCCTGATGGAACCAATAGAGGCCTGAAAAGCAGTTTCTGGTGGGCTATGGGCAAACCTGGCTGGGTACCCCAGAAGCCTCACCCAGCCCTAATGTTGTAAAGGTGTGGTCTGGTGACAGCCAGAAGAATAAGACACTTGGAAGTCTCAGGGGAGGATTGGAGGGGGCAGTATTTGCTGTGGCTGACAATAAAACTCCCTAAGAAAAATGAACTATAAAGGCAGCACGTGGTTTATTGTGTGTCCAGAAAGGAAAGGGTGGCCTTTTGGCACTGGGTCACTCTTTCCTCAAGGAAAGAGGGCCAGAAGCTGCCCAGTTCTTCCTTCCCCCATGACTGGATACCAGATGACCCTGGAGCCAGAATAGTTCTCTCTGGGGGCCCAGGGCACTGGCAGTCTGGCCCCAGCAGTGCTACTCTCTTGGGATACTGCTGTGCTCTTTGGGCTCGGGGGTCACCGGGCTGCCCTGCTGCTGGGTGCCAGCGGGGCCCACATGGCTCCCCAGCATCTTCTTGGTGGCCGTGACCAAATGGGCGTAGCTCTCAGGGTCATAGGGGCTGGCCTGCAAGCGAGTGGAGAGCAGTGGCAGCTGGTCCTGGCGGCAGCAGCGATCACGGGCAGGATGGAAGAGTGGGGGCCGGTGCAGGCTCTCCCCCTCCTGCATGGAGTCTGGCAGGGGCCTGTGGCTGCTCTCCGGGAGGAGCATGATGCTGAGCACCGAGAGGATGGCAAAGGAGGCAAAGACAACATGATGCAGGAAGAAACCCCGGCTGTCCTGGAGGTCCATGATGGGTGTGGCTGCCTGGCCCATCGTGTGTGTAGCCAGGATGAGGCCCAGCCCGGCTCCTCTGCAAGCAAGACAGCCCCATTGGGGAACAGCAAAGCTCTGCGCAATCAGTGGGGAGGGGGTCCCTTCCCAGCAAGCTCTTGCCACCCTGGATGGACCAGGGCAGAGAGGGGGCTCTCTGGCTTTTCACCTGGAGCCCTTCAGCAGCACAGACCACCTGAGCAATGCAGCTAGGACCAATCCCAACATCTCCATTCCCTGCACAAGTGCAAGGAGTCCCAGGCCAGAGTAGAGCTTTTCTGTCCGTAGATGCTCCCCTGCCTGGACTGGGCCCAGGGTGGCCTCTGCAGCAAGGCTGCAATCGCCCAGCTCCAAGCTTCTGCCCTACCCATCTGCTGACATGGGGAAGCCCAATGCCTCCTCACCTGACCACGGTGGGCAGCAGCTCGCTGGCAAAGAAAATGCTGAGCACAGCGACAGCTTGGGATGCCAGAATGCCCAAGATGGAGAACGCCAAGACAAGCCATGACATCAAATCTAGGGAAAGGAAGAGAGGAGAGAGGCTGGCTACATGTCCTTCTGCTGACCCTCCCCTCCCCTCCCTTGGCTCCTGAACAGAGAGAAATCTCCTGCCACACAAACCTCAGCAGGTGACTCAAGCAAGCAAGCCAAGTTGCATCTGTCAGTCTGGACAATGGAGATCTGGGACTAGGGAACCTCTCGCAGGGGCTCAGCAACATGAGAGTCAGGACCCTCGAGCAGGATCAGTCCCCTTCCTGGGAACTGAGGCTCCTTGCTCCTGACCCACCCAGCAGCCGGGTTCCCTTACACTGCATCAGGGCCAGCAGGAGCAGGGAGGAAATGCCAGTCAGGATGGTGCCGAACAGCAGGACCGCCCGGCGGCCAAAGTGATCCACCGTCAGACAGAGGAAGAGGATGGCCACTGCCTCGCTCCCCACGAGCACAAAGTAGGGCAAGTAAAAGCGGGGAGCATATGGAGCCAAGTTGCGGGCAAAGCAATGGCGGATGCCACTTCCAATGAACCTGGCAGGGAAGGAGGATGTGGTTAAGTCCTCATTAGGGAGGTGTCCCGGGGGGGTCCCTGGTGAACTTAGGAAGAGGAAGAGAGGGTCTCCCCAAGGCCAGTCTGCCACTTCCTCACCCCCCCACAAATGCTTACGCAGTGAAGCCGAGAATGAGGCTGTTCTTCCACACCACCCGTGTGCTGAAGAGCTGGTAGACACTGTGGTACTCTGCTCTGCGGATGCCTCCTGGCTGGCTGTCCATCTCTGGGAACAAAGTAGAGGTTGATCCAAGGCCCAACTCAGCTGGCCAGCTGAGACCAGATGTGCAACTGAGGGAAGTTCTGGCAGGGAAGGGGAACTGCCTGCCATGACCTCTGATGGCTCCTGGTCTGTGGATCCACATTACCACACACACTGCCAGCCCCAGCAGCTTATGGAAGAGCCAGCAAGGCCCAGCAAGCAGACCCACCTGCCAAGAGCGGCTCCCCCGTTGGGGAACCATTTTCCAGGCTGACTCCATTGCCCCTGGCCAGGAGCACCAAGGCCTGCTTGCCTTTCTCCAGCTGCTGAGTAGCCAAGAGCCACCGGGCTGACTCGGGAAAGAGCGAAGGAGACCTGGGCAGACAAGAGGGAAGACAACGGCTGCTGGATGGAGCCAAAGGAAGGTGGGTGGGTGGGAAAATTCCCCCAAATTCTGGGATGCTCCCTGCCAGGTCTCCTTTGGCACCTGCTTCTGCAGAGCCACATGCCCCAGGTATAAGGCTTGTTCCCCAGTTTGAGGACAATTTGAGCCATGCCATTTTTATTGCTAATACTGCACACACAGCTCCAGAGAAGTGAGCCCTCTTCTCTATGCATGTCCATTTAGTATGCCTAAAGAAGATGAGGCAGCAAGGCAGGAATGAATGCATCAAATGGGGGGGGCAATGGAGGAGACAGACCCTCTCAGCACTTGGGGTGAGAAGTGCACTCACCACCAGCATGCAGCCAGCAGAGTGAGCCCCAGGGTGATGGTTCCCTGGAGCAGCCACCAATCCATGCAGGCCGCAGCCAGTCCTGGCAGCAACAGCTGCCCAGCAACCCAGAAGAAGCTGGCACTCATTGTGACTACCAGGCGGTGGGGTGGGTCACACAACTCCAGACCTAAAGAGAAGCACAGGGAGACCATGACCTGGGGGCGGCGGGGGGAAATTAAGAAGGTAAAGACAAAGGTTTCCCCTGCCAGTTGTGGCTGACTCCAGGGGGCGGTGCTCATCTCCATTTCATAACCAAAGAGCCAGCACTGTCCAGAGATGCTTCTGTGATCATGCGGCTGGCATAACGATACGCTGAGGTGCATGGAACGCTGATACCTTCCCACCGAAGGTGGTAGCTATTTATCTCCTTGGATTTTGCATGCTTTCGAATTGCTGGGTTGGCAGGAGGTGGGGCAAATAACAGGAGCTCACCCTATTATGTGGCAGTGCTTGGGTCTCAAACTTGGGCTACCAGCCTTCCGGCTGATAAGCCCAGTGTCTTAACTGCTAGGCCACTGTGCCACCATGTGTGTGTAAAATACATAAGGTAAACATTTCCCCTGCCAGTCCTATCCTACTCTAGGGGGCAGTGCTTATGTCCATTTCATAGCCATGTGGCCGGCATGGCCAAACACCGAGGCATATGGATGCTGTTACCTTCCCACCAATTTAGGTGGCACCTATTTATCTTTTTGCATTTTACATGCTTTCGAATTGTTAGGTCAGCAGGAGCTGGGGTGAATAATAGGAGCTCACCCGTTTACACGGCACCTGGGTCTCGAATTTGGGCTGCCGATGTTCCAGCTGACAAGCTCAGCCACCACTTGCTCCCAGGCAAGACTAAGAAGGAGCCCAAATCAATGAGGCTTGCAAGAGATGGCACTTTGCTCTGGCTCAGACGAAATGCATCCAGTGTCATTGGGGGCATACAAGCTTCCTGCTTCAGCAGCCCACAGGGGGGGAGGCCAGGGTTGTAGTGACCAACCCTGGAGGACCACCCATTTCCCAAACCCACTCACAAAAAGTGGGGCATCCACAACCTTCCTGGAAGCCATATGGATCACTAGGAGTTTGCACTGCAAGACTTTGATCAATGTGAGCCCCAAACCTGAGATTGTTCCTCTCTCAGAGGTAATCAGCTGAAGCCACCTTGTTCCAAGGCTTAAGGTACCTTTGTTTAAGGCAAAGGTACCTTCACCCTACACACAATGTGTCTATGGCAAGGGGCTATTGGATAGCAACGGGGAGTCAGTGGGGGTCTCTCCTGCTTCCTTCCTGTCCTGGAGGACAGTAGAACTTATAAGTTCTACTAGGAGTCTTCAGGAAAAGAGACTAAAGGCAAGAAACAACTCACGGGCCAAATAGAGGGAGAGGAAGCCACCGGCCAGCATGGCCCCAAAGAGCAGCCGCATAATAACCAGCATCAGGTAATCCACAGCCAGTGCCACACCAAAGCCCAGGGGGATGGATGGCACCAAGGAAAAGATGAAGGTGGTCCGACGGCCAAACCTGAAGAAGAGAGGGGGCAGGGAGGAAGGAAGGGGGAGGAAAAGGAGGAGGGGGAAGAGGCTGAAGCTGATTGCACTGACACAGCTCCTACCCACCACCCCCCAGTTCACAAGGGACCACAATAGCAGGGCTACAACACGTTCAGGCCTCTGTTTGAAACAGTGACCCAAACTATACATGCTGGTCACTGAAGGCCAATGCAATGCCGGCCAAACTACGATTCCTTCTGGTCCAGCAAGCCCAGGAGTGCCAGAGAAATGCCAGATTTCACAAAGTCCATTTTGCAACGAGGCTGCAGGAGAGCAGGCTTGCTCACCCTGGTCATTGCACAGGACGCCCCCTTATCCAAGTGACAGCTCTACATGAAAAACTCTTTTCTTACTTCAGCCTATGTTCAAATAGACATACAAGCTCTCATGGAGGAGCATAAGGCTCTCTCTTGGCTCTATTCCTCCTGAGGGTGGCTTCCAAGACTTGCTGGATGGGGCTTTATCTACATTTGAGGCTGGGACATGCTATGCGCAGCCCCCCTCCTGACTCACAGCAGGGCTTAGAGGTCCAGCCACAACTGCAGGCTTAGCATTTCAGGATCAGAACTAAGTGAGCTTCCTGTTTGCCCAAGTGACTCTCATGTCAAGAGTGCCAGCTAAGGGCAGGAGGAAATAATAAGCAAACATGGGACTCAGGTGCTATGGCTGATCTACAACATCTGCCCACTCTCTCCCTGTAAATCATCCTAGAAATGAGGATGAAAACCAAAAGTTCTTCCTGCAAAGAAACACCTTCCCATGCAGGTGCCAGCAACCCCCCTGCCACATCAGAGAGAGACCAATGCTTGTGCAAAAGCAGCATTTGGTTTCTCAGAACAGCAGAAGGCCAAGCGGCCAGTCCTCATTGTGGGCAGACCAGAAGATGTAAGGACACAGAAGCTACCTGTCTTACCTGTCACAGGCCGCCCCGAAGGCCACACCTCCCACCAGCCCTCCCAAGAGGAAGGTGGTTTGCTCCAGCGGCACCTGCCAGCGTTTGGCGCACACCAAGTCCCACTGCGAGGAAACAGCCGTCAGCAGGGAGGCAACAGCTCGGGCGGCGGGCGGCAGCTCGCGGCCCTCGGAGCCGGAGCGCTGCCTGCCGCCGCCAAGAGTCCCACCGCGCGCCGGGGACCTCCGCCGCCCCGTCGGTCTCGCTCCGGACAAAGACGGCGGCCGCCGCCGAAGAAGGTAGCCCAAGCAGGGGACAAACTGCGCGGCCGGACCCACCTGCGTGACGAGCGTGGAGCGGAGCCCGGCGGCGGGCAGGGCGTAGTGCCAGCCGCGGGTGCAGGGCCCAGTGCCGTTGGGCGGGCCGAGGGCGCCTCCGGGCCGCGGGAAGCGGTAGAGCAGGCAGGGGCTGTTCGGCTGGGCCGAGGCGTTGAGCAGCTCCGGGCCGGAGGCGTTGCGCAGCGG
>JANHZU010003690.1:0-20580 GCA_032468055.1 Acrochordus granulatus
GGTCCCAGTTGCTGTCCTAAATTGAGGACTCCCTGTATTATCTTTTGAATAAACCACAATTTTTGTAAACCATAAAAAGGTATTTGCACAGCACAATGGCTGAGTTCACACAATGTGCTAAAGTGAATCCAACCAAACCAACATATTATGACTGAATAGTATATGAATCTAATCATAGCTCTGGCAGAGAAGTACTTGGAATATTGAAATGAATAATGATGTCTTGGAAATCAGGCAATTAAAACTTGATGTGGCTGATTGCATATAATATATAACTAACATCTGGACATCTATGATCTGATTTTTTTTGTTTCTGCCTTTTAAGTGTAAACTTTTCAGAGTCTAAACTATTAAATGTGGCCTCTGCCAAAATATAAATCCATGACGTTCTGTCTGAAAGAGTTGCTGGCAAGAAAGTTGTTACATATAGGACATATATGCCAATTTATTTTAATAATTTGAAAGCTTTGTGAATTGTTTTAAGTAAAGCAGGAAGGGTCTGTTTTAGTATTTACATAAACTTGGTTTTTCTTTTCTTTATAGGTTTAGCTCCCCCTGGGACTCAGGTAAGAAAGGACATTTTGTTATCTTGATAATTCAGTTACTTCTAGCTATTTGATTCTCGCCACTCTTTGGAACATAAATTGGGAGTGATACCTTAAAACATCGTGCATATTTGCAAACACTTGCATATCATAAGAATTCTTAGCAATTGTGGTTATCCAAATTGGTCCTTTATCAAAGCCGCTAAAGGATCTAACCTTCCTTTTCTGCTTCTAAGAAAGAGGATTCAAACAGATGAAGCAGTGTAACCATTCCATATGTTGCTGGATTATCAGAGAAACTTAGAAGAATTTTCAATAAACATAATATTAGGGTTCAATTCAAACCAATGAATACATTTAAAAATTAGTACATCCTAAAGACAAGACTCCCAAACAGACAGATATCAGTTACGGCATTCAATGTAATGAAGCTTGTTTAGAATTGTACATTGGGGAAATGAAACAGAAATTATATAAGAGATTCAATCAAAACAATTTTTCAGAAACATCGGCTGTACATCTTCATTTTAGAGAGAAAGAACACTCCATCCAAGATTGCAGATTTCAAATTCTTGATAGAGAAACAACTGACTTTTGAAAAGGATAAAAGAAGGCATATATATTAAGTCCTCCAATTAACAAGGGATGAGGGACAAGATTTCAGTCCCCCCCCATTTACAACCCCACTTTGGCATGTATGCAACACAGACCTTTGGCTAGAGCAGAAGTGATTAAACTGAAACCTTGAGTCCTCTTTCTTTACTGTCAATCTCCTGTTTTTGTTACATGAGAACCAGGGAATTGGGTTTGTTTCCAGTCCTCCTTTTGAAAAATGTATTAATATATTCCATATCATTTTTATATGAGACTAAAGAAGTCTCCTGGACTGGAGTTGAAATATTTCTCTGTAACATCTAAAAATAAAAGTCCAGTTGCCTTTTTAAAATTTGATGTGCAAGATTTTTTTACAATTTTGCTACAAAACATTACTTGGATTAATGAGAATATACATAGACATTTACTTCTAGCTAGTTTCCCTTTTGTCTTCCTTCCTCTTATTATTAACGTAAGCACTTTGTTGAGTCCTTTTCTTTGTCAAAGTCTTAGAACTATATATAATATTTGTCTAGGATAAATAATGCAGATAAAATACAACAACCTGGCTTCAGAACTTATAACCTGTATCATATACATAGTTATCAGTTATTTTTGAACTATATTCAAAAATGCTGTTTCGAACTATATGTGATCTTCATATACATTCATTCTGTTTAAATGTGTTACATTAAATTACATTCAAAATACAGTAAACATTTTGCCTTGATTCATTCTAAAGTGCTTAATTATGGCAGGATCATGCCTGATGTTTCAGTTAGTTCTGACTTCTTATATCCAAACTAGGACAAACTATTAACTGATACTGATAGGAGAGAACTACTGTAATTAACTGTTAACTTATAGTAACTTTGGATATTAATGAACCATTGTTAAAAACTAGCTGTAATTCTTAACTGGGGAAATCTACAGGATGTTCAAAATCTACATGATATCAGATATTAATACAAGCCTGTCTTACATTGGGCAGGGCTTGGATCCCAGTGCATGCCTGCTATCTTTCAGACTTTTTAGCCTTTTCCCGTGATATGCAGATAACCTGTTTTCAACTAACTGTACTTTATTATTTATTTATTAAATGACACTTATCTCCCAGAGTCTTGTCATGAAAACAGAATAAAGTATTTCTTAATCTCTTTTTACTATACTGGCACAAGAGTGAGAAGCAAGCTTTTTGCATGTAAACTTGAGGCTTGGTCAGAAGTGTGATTAAATTAGGCTACATTTCCTCTCTTTACAAGTTCCTTAATAGCTAATATATAATGATCAGAAATATAGAACTTATAACATGTAAGAATATAGTATATTTAGCTCCAGTCAGGACCTCTCAGATAATGTTTTTCTAATGCAAATATGCATAGAAACACAGTTTTGAAATGCTAAAATGTTTCTGTTACTTATGGAACGCTTAATTCTTAAGAATTTTCAAGGGGCATGAATGTACAAGGAGTC
The DNA here is from genome assembly GCA_032468055.1 of Acrochordus granulatus. Lineage (NCBI taxonomy): Eukaryota > Metazoa > Chordata > Lepidosauria > Squamata > Acrochordidae > Acrochordus > Acrochordus granulatus. The sequence continues at coordinate 2,613 of JANHZU010003690.1, forward strand.
CTCAATTTATGACCACAACTGGGAACAGAATTTTGGTTGCTATGCAATGGCAGTCCTTAAATGGGTCATCATGTGACCAAAGCCAATTTTATGACATTTTGCTGAGGTCATAAAATCATGTGGTTGTTAAGCAAATCTGGCTTCTCCAACTAGCTTTGCTTGTCAGAAGCCAGCTAGGAAGGAAACAGATTATGATTACATGACTGCAAGATGTTGCAATCATCATAAATGAGAGCCAGTTGCCAAGTCCCCAAACTGCAATCACGTGACTGTAGGGGTAGTATGATGGTTATTTCGAGGGCAGGTTGTAAGTCATTTCAACTTAGAACCATCATTAAATAAACAGTAGGAGGAAGAAGGTGCATTAAATATGTTTTCCACCTTGAGTTGTTTACAAAAAAAATATAAAGGCGGGATAAAAATAAAATATTAGTCAAGTACTACCTGTAGCTGTTCCCATGAGCAACCCATCTAGCCTCCCTTTAATGTGCCAGTTAAAGAAAACTCTTTCTCCAGTGAGTCTGATTCCTTGTAATCCTATTCACACCTATTACATATTCCATTACTTATCAGCACATTTGAGATTAGGTTGATCACTGCAAACAGTGTTTATATTTCTGTATAATGCAAATTTACTAAAAAAACACATTAAATTATTACTAATGAAGCTAAACTATTTTGATAAGTGTTGTTACAGTTAATGGAAGCAGGAGCCTCCTGTTCGCCATCATTGTAACTTAAGCAGTTGTCATTTCTGAATAATTTATATTATGTAGGTTGAGTTATATTTCATTGGACCATAGACAATAGCTTCAAACTTACAATATCTTCTATAGATTTGAGTCCAAAAATAGATCATGAAAACATGATTACCTTAATACAATAGAGGTGCTAATATCTGCTTATGATCTTAAAATGACAAATTCCTTCATTTATGTTGAAAACGTCAAAGAATGTTCAGTAAGGATTGTTATAACTACTTTGCTCTTAGAAATACAACTGAGAAGCTGAACTATTAACTCACAGAGTTTGGTCTGACCTGGTTGTCATGGATTGCCACCAACAATTTACTAATATGACTGTGTAATGAACAACATGCATCCCTTTTGGTTATATGCCTAGCATTTAGAATCTGTCAAGACAACCAGATTGTCGACTTTTCAACTATTGAGACTACCTAAAAGTATTATATGACACAAAAGTAATATTTTGATTTATAGTGCCAAATTGTTTCTTTTGTTGTTAACATTTGATAAAGGGATCAAAATGTATGATCAAAGCCTTTGCTTTTTAAAATATAGAAATAAAATTATATTTTAACAAAAACATACTGCATTTAACTGGATTAAATTTTAATTCATATTGTCTTTATTTAGCCCACTTCAGTTGTTTGTTCAGTGCAACAGCCCACTCCAACCAATAACTCTACTAATGAAGAGCCTGCAAAACAGGTATCACATTTCTCTCTTAAACTTTTGTCACACTCTATCTTAAAATCCCAAGATTTTAAGTTTTCTATACAATGTTCTGTTTTTCATAGAAATCTATGTGGTCAGAACATAAGTCACCAGATGGAAGAACATACTATTATAATACTGAAACCAAGCAGTCTACGTGGGAGAAGCCAGATGATCTTAAAACCCCTGCAGAGGTAAAAGAAGTAATTGAGAGTATAATTATTTAATTGCCCAAGTATCAGTGAATTAAAAAATGTACTCATTACTAAGAAAAAAAAGTTCCTTTCCACATGCAGCCCTGCATGCTACCTTTAATCTCACTATAGTATTCCAGTCTTCATCCTAAAGAAAGGATGCCCAAAAAGTTTTATTTCATGAAAAATACTGTATGTAATTTGTATCTATTTTTGTTTCTACTGGCAATTTTGCATCGCCATCCAAAGATTCTGAAATGATTTTACTACATTCCGTATTATAGAATCGTTTCAGATAATTGTGTTTTTTCCCCTTCCTTAGCAATTGTTGTCAAAATGCCCATGGAAAGAATATAAATCTGATTCTGGAAAACCTTATTATTACAACTCTCAAACAAAGGAGTCACGTTGGGCAAAACCCAAAGAACTTGAAGATCTTGAAGGTAATTGTGATAGTTTTATCTGTCCTTACATGGGTTGCTTTATAGATAGCAGCAGCAATTCCAGTTAGTGAAGGTAGAAAATTCAGATCATATAATAAAATAATCTAAGTTATCAAAAATGCTTTAACTAGAGGAACAGTTAGATAAATTATTATTGATAAGAAACAAAAGGACATGGTCACTCTCAGTAACTATCAAGGAACAACCTGTTGCACAGAATCAGCACCTGTTCTCATAGCAATTGTAAAAGGTCTTAACAGTTGGGATTGGACCTGGCAGGAATTTTATGTGCTGAAATCATTGTTGATTTATAGTCTCCTCACAAATCAGTGTTGAATGAAAAGATCCAAGAAGTATATGAATTTTTTAAGTACAATTATTAAGAATGTTTATTACAAGAGTGAAATGTAATACAAACTAAACTTTGAGAAAGAAAAAAATAAAAAAAATAAAAATGCAGGAAAAAAAGAAATATATAAAGAAGACTCCCAACCTCTTTAATTCTTCTTTATCCCAAATTTCTGTGTAATGGCATAAACCCTCTTTTGTAGATCCAGTAAGAAAACATATTTCAGGTCATTCTCTTGGTTTATCATTTGTATTTCCATTTTAATTTTTAAAACTGCAGCCAATCTCTTTTGTATATCTAGTAAAGTGTCCTTTTCCGATTCAATCTCTTGGCCTGTCATTTGTAGTTCTACTTTTGGTACTTTATCTTGCCAGATAAAATTTATTCCACATCTGTCATTCCTTCATTAATATATTTTGGACATAGTTACAGAAGCAGAAATCATTACAGTGTTATATTGTAGTTACTAACTTCTAGCTCCCTTCTTCAAAAACCTTCTTTAATGTTTTTGATGTTACAACATTTTGTTAGACCGAATATTAAGTAACATCAAGAACAAGCTTGTATTTTTCCTTTCTGCTTATCTTTAGTCCTCTTTAATGTCCAGTTTTTAAAATCATAAACTATGTTTTGTGCATCTGTGGCCTGAAATAAAATTGTTCATTCATTCATAAAATACTTTTGACATATCATTACCATTTTCATTAAGCTAAATTCTCATTTGTGATTTTTTACAGGCAAGTCATATTAGGATTGGTCTCTAAAATTATATAAAAAATATATAATCTTATATTGAGAGAATTATTTCTATTTTCTTTTTTTACAGCAATGATTAAAGCAGAAGAAAGCAGGTACATTTACAAATATTTTTCAAGGTGCTGTGCTAGTTAAACTAAAATACAGGCAAAAGTAATACAGATTAATTTTAAAAAAATTGTTTGAAAGCAGAAATAATAGAAATTAAATGCAGTCTCTGATAAAGTACTTTTGGTATCCTCTTGACAAAATAGACATCTTTAATAGGGCCTTTCTTAGTCAACTGAATGCTTAAAGCTGCTCCCTCTCCTAGTTATATCCTAAATTATGTATGGCATCAAGATTGAAATCAGCATTTTGAATTACGTTCACAAAACAATTGAAAATTTTTAACAGGGTTTGAAACAATGCCAGTACTATGTCATTCATGTTTAGTGAATGCATTTTACACAATTTTAGCCTCTCAATATGTGGGATTAATTGTTCATTAACTATGATAAGGAAGGCTTGAGTGTTCCTGGATATCCTTTTTAAGTAAGTTAACAGTTTTAAGGAACTAATGTATGTTTTCCTAGGAGATATTTGTAAAATTAGTTAAATTGACTACATGTTGATAGCAAATTGCAGTACTGCGACTTCTTAATTCTGAGGAAGACAGTCACAATATGAAGTTCTTGCTATCAATATGTTCCTTAATTTTTTTTAATTTAGAAAGCAGGTTTCTTGAAGTTGTGAAATATAGTTCCTGCAAAAAAAAAACTTAGCAAGGAAACCATGTTTGATAATGGAATATTAGCCTATATAATTTAGAATTATAATTTTAATTTAGAAATCATTTAATTAAGTATGCACAAATAATGCATGTCAGCAACTTATTTTTGTAATTTGGAAGGGGGGTACTTTATTTCAGTTTTATCCATAAAACAGCTTTAAAAGCAACTGTGGAAGTTGTAAATTTGAATGGTATAAAATATATAGAAAGATTTTGCCTGTCTTAATGAGTAACTTTAAGCTTACCCAATGAAACTGATGAGCAGTGGGTTAGGAATAATGAAAGCATAGTTTTATCTCATGTAATTATTAGTAAGTCATTATTTTCAGAGAATATATTACACTGAATAGTTTTAGAAGTGTTATTAAATTAAATGTCCAGGATTTATATTCTATTTACAACTATAGATGCCTGGAATCATATGCAACATAACTGTAATAGAAGGATTCTGTATCAGCCTGAGGTTCATTGGACTTTCAGTAGAAATTTTTGAGGCATTACTGCTGTCAAACACTATGACTTGCAGATGCTGAAGGAGATGCAGAAAGGTAGAGGTTGATGCAATCATGTCTTGTAAATCAGTTATAAATCAGTCTTTTCAGGGGGAAAGCATTTATAGACATACAGTGAAGATATGCTGTTTGTGAAAGTGGCAGGATTTTAGTACAAAACTGATTTCTATTTATATAGTGGTAAATCAGAAGAGTCCGTTCCAGTTTCATCTGCTGCAGTTGCACCAGGGATTCCAACTGGTGCTGCCAGTGTCCCTGAAATACCAATACCTGTACCATCAGCCCCTGTTGCTCCTGCTGTTGCATCAGCTCCAGAAGCAGAACCTTCTGTTGTTGCCCCAGTTATTGAGAATGATAATGGAATAGCTCCTTCAACAGATGAGCAGATACAGCCAACAGCTCCTTCTGTTGTACAAGAACAGAGTGCGGATGTTATCACAAACTCTGTGGAAGAAACTCCAAAGCAAGAATCCTCAGAGTAAGTAATAGTTCTTAGTGTTATAATCTGCTATTAATTTCAAAAAAATATTTTATACTTTGGAAGAAAAAAATTGTTTTTGAAAAGGAAGAAGAAAACAAGAAAAGTACAGCAGGTTTTTTGCTTTGTTTTTATTTTCTGCACTAATACCTTTCTGGTGCCTTGTCATCTTAAATTGTGCAGTAGAAAAAGACAGCTGCACTGGAGGCTTAGTTAAAGAGATACTGGAAATAGGTTGTCTTTTTTTTCCTCTTCCCTGTAACACAGGTAAGGAAGGCAGTGAAAGTTTTCAGGATATCTTTCACTTAGAGAGTCTTGTGAAATCTGGAATTTTTTTCCTATAGGCTTCTTTTTTTCCACATTTTGGTGTTATATATGATGTTTTTTTAAATTGCAATTTCTTTCCTGAATTTCATCTCATTTCTGAGAGACTACATGACAGATATATCCAGTGAGGAGAGAGTAAGTTGCTAGCCATATTCATTTTGCAGTAGTCTGAAGAACCGACTGGCCATAATTTTCTGTTGTATTGCTACCTCCTTTTTGCAAAAACTGATACAAATTTCTTCATTAGAACTAGATTACATATTTATCATTAACATATTAAATGTGTTTGATAGAAAGCACAGAACAGAATATTATTTTTGGTGAAGGTTATGTTACTTTTTAAAATTTCCCTGTTCTCATGAACCTTTTTTGTGATAATTTTGTATTCTAATCTTTATTTTTGAAATTTAATCAAACTCTTTTTTAAAAAAAGCACAGAGCAGAATCTGTGTCATATTATTCATGCTTTAAAAATGATGAAAACTATCTTTGTTAATAATAGCAGAAGAGATCTGAATTAGAATGAGTGTATTTGATTAATTACTTTTAACATATTTTTTTAAAAATTAACTTTTTAATTCAAATGGCTTATCTTAGTTTTGGGGATGTACCTTTTAAATGCAGTTCGAAAATCAAGTGTGGCTTTGTCCATATGCCACTGTCAGGAGCTTAAAGTTAGTTAAAATTAAGGTAATTAAGTTAATCAAGATTATTCCCCATATATTTACTTCTTTTCTTCTTGTATCATATTAATATTTACCATCCTTATAATGGGATGATTTGTCAGTATTTTCATAGGCTCTATGGGGCTTTTGAGTCTCAAACTGTGTATCTGCATTATTTGAAGTGGTGGATTTGAACGTTCTCTTCAAAGAGTATCAGCCCATGGCCATGTTGTTTTCACAGAATTGCTCAAGCACTTCTGTGCTGAAAAAGACCTATCTTTTCTTGCATTAACAAGAGAAAGAGTGGCATAGTGGTTAAGGTAGTGGAAAGCCTCCAGTTCAGTTCCAAATTCTCTTTCTGGAGTTAGAGAAGCAAGTCTATGTTAATATTAGCTTTTTGTTGGTTTCAGTAAAATGAACATAGTACTATGATTGTTCATCAGATAAAAATACTGCTTTTGCAAGATTGGCAGCACATAAATTTGATAAATTAAAACTATTGATGTTAGAATGAAATTATTTGCTCATATTGGGTATACATTATCAGTAAATTCATCATATTAGTGAAGAATATTTCTTTAAACTTTTTCATAAATACACAGCTTAATTCGTTGGCAACAGGTAGAGGCCCTAAGCTCAGAGATGGTGCATAACCTGAGAGTGCTAACTGTGCAGGAGCTAGCATATTAGTCCCATTTGAGTGAATGATGCTTGTCAACTGAGTGTTAATATATTTAAAAACTAACCCAAAGTTGGTTAGTTAGGACATTGTGGACTATCCTGCTACTTTCAGAAAAGCATCAGCCTAATGTTTATGATTACTGCCTCAATTGTATTCCATTCAGTTAGTGCTGCTATTTGTTGAAGTAACCAACTTTTTTTTAATTAATAGTATACCCAAAAAGGAAGAAGAAGAAGCCCAACCGGTTAAAAAAACTTATACTTGGAACACGAAAGAAGAAGCCAAGCAAGCATTTAAAGAACTATTAAAAGAAAAGGTTTTTATACTGAGTTGACTATTCCTTAAATTTCAAGAATTACAAATATAATAATTGATTAGGAGAGTTGCTAATTTTTGTAAGGAACTTGAGTAACATTCATGCTAAAATGAATATTAAAAACTATAAGCAGAATGGATTTTAAAAGTTGTCCTATTAACTATCCTATAAAAATCCAAGATTATTTAGTGGATAGGTTTGGGTAGGGAAGGAGGCGTTAAGTGTGGTTAAAATTTTGAGCATAAAAATAACAGGAATTGGGAAATAAGTGTTTTTGGACAACTTGCTTTTTCTAAAGTGATATCAGAAAGATGCTATAACACTGCGATGGTATCAGTGCATAATGTTTTCACTCACTATTATAGAGGTTTTTTTCTGGGAAAATCTACATGGAGGGTGGGAAAATCTATTGTCTTGATTGTAAAATATCAAGCCAGGCAAATTTAACTGTCAGTAAATTGCATAAGATGAAGCAATTCTTTTTCAGTTTCTCATTTGGGAAAACTAAGTGCTAGTTACAGAACTTAAATGATTTATCATATCTTCACAGCGCGTACCATCCAATGCCTCTTGGGAGCAAGCAATGAAAATGATAATTAATGATCCAAGATACAGGTATCACTAGATCATTTAAAAGGATGTATTACATTTATGGCTATTTTTTCAACAACCTGGATACAAAAGGACTAATTGTAGTTGATGTTCCCTGAATTTGCAGTGCTTTGGCAAAATTAAGTGAGAAGAAGCAAGCCTTTAATGCTTACAAAGTCCAGACTGAGAAAGAAGAAAAAGAGGAAGCAAGATTAAAATATAAAGAAGCAAAAGAGTCTTTTCAGCGTTTTCTTGAAAATCATGAAAAAATGACATCAACAACCAGATATAAGTAAGATTAATGTAGAGTAACAGTCCAATGCTAAAATCCTAGTATGACTGAAGTCTTTCCTTATGATTTCCTTTTCCTTATGATTTCCTTTTTGCATCTGCATGCAGACTGTAAGAAATGCGTTAGATAATCTTTGGAGTTATGTTGGCAATTTGGATCAAGATTTGCATCGCTAAATGATGCACTCATAAAGCATGCTGCCATATGACTGCATGTGACATACTATTTTAAATTCTAGAAGGAATAAGTTGCTATCAACGAAGAGTGGAAGTCAAAAGAAGTTGTATGTAATAGATTTATAACAATTATATTCCTGTGTATAGAAAAGCTGAACAAATGTTTGGAGAGCTGGAAGTCTGGAATGCAATTTCTGAACGTGATCGCCTTGAAATTTATGAAGATGTCCTATTCTTTCTGTCAAAAAAAGAAAAGGTAATGCTTATACAGGAATTTTCTTCCAGTATAAAAAATTCCTGCCTTCTCTTCCAGGACAATATCTTCTTTTTAATGCAATATATTTGAGATTTGGAATCTAAATTTCTGTTAATGATTGATATAAAAATGCCTAATGTTCCTAATTTTTGACTGATAGAATTTATTTCTTAAATTATTAACAAAAGAATAAAGAGAAGACTTGATGTACTAGTCTTAATTTTTTCTAAAAAGGAATCAAATTAAAAAGCCTGATAGTGTCTTGCGATTGACCTCTATCATCTTTCTTTTCAGAAAATGACTTTTATAGAATTGAAAGTTCAAGCAGGTTCACATTAATTTGTTGCAGTTGTTTGAAATTTATATATTCAATATTAATTGTCTTAACAATTAATGAACAATGCTGCATTTTTGGAAAACATAATAGCACTGTATATGTCTGTTTTAGGAACAAGCCAAACAGTTAAGGAAAAGGAACTGGGAGGCATTAAAAAACATTCTGGACAATATGGCTAATGTTACTTATTCTACAACTTGGTCAGAGGCTCAGCAGTATCTGATGGACAATCCTACATTTGCAGAAGATGAGGAACTTCAGAGTAAAGATAACATCTCTATTTTACCCTTCTCTAAAAAGTTAAACTTTAAGATTAATTGGCAATAGCAATTCATTTATTAAAGTTGTTAATGAAATCAAAAGTCATAACAGAAGGCTTCTGCTACTAAAGAATAGGTTTACAATTCCATTACAACTACCCACTCCAGTCACACTATCAAAATCCCCTCCAGAGAGTTGGGTTCTGTCTGCTATGTATTTGGTAGTGTTATAGGTCTGTACAGAACTGAGTAAAAACTTTCCTATTCCCCAAAGCTGCCTCCTTCAGCAGAGGCTGTTTCTGTAATGGTGCTATATAGTTGGAATCCACACATAGAGATACAGTTTTAAATTTGCAATCAGGAATAAACACATTTATTTCTACTAAAAAATAAATTATTTTGGTCTGAATTAAATAATTAGCATAGGGTGAGCATAGAAATAAATATCTTATTTGTTTTCAATTTCCAAGAGTAATCATGAATAAATTTTTAACTATGTTATTAGTGCATATGAATAAGACAACTAGATAGACATTTTCAGTAAATTATCATTTAATTTTTAAAACCCCTGCATCATATTTTTTTTTGCCATTTATGAAATAAAACTATTTTTATTTTTTTCATGACCATCCAAAAAAAAGACTTCTCCGTTGGAGTGTAATTAATTGCTTATTTATAATTTTGGAGTCTGACTTTTAATACTGAAGCCAGTTGGTTAATGAATCCAGTCTTTCAGTACTGTTGAAAATTACTTTATTTTCTATACTTCCTAATTGTGCTTTCTAGCTAAAGTGATGGGGGGTGGGTTGTTAAAATTATGTCGTCCTGAAATTAGTTTGTAAAGTAGTGATTGCTTGGTTGTTTGCTTGTTTGTATAAAACATTTCCTTTAAGATGGCTGTTCTGGGCAAACACATTTATTTCAGATACACAGTAAACAATAAAAATGAATTATACCAGGTACTTTTTATGTAGATCCTTCTACATTCATCTTTCTTTTCAAGTCCATGAATCGGAACTTTAAAAGGCTCTGTTTTATATTTCAATAGGAGTGCTGAATGTTCTGCAGGTGCCATTTTAAAATTAGACCACTTTGGGGACATTTAAAATGATCAATTTTGGGGTCAGAGAGTTTTATAGAGCTCTGTATCACAGTATTTTAGCATCCCATTCAGTGTGACACAACCCCGATTAGTTTACTATTTACAGGCATGGAAGAGTTAAAAAAACTACTTGTTCCTGAAGCTTGATCACAAACCAAAATTACTTGTATTTTAAGTGGCAAATAATTTATTTAAAAAAAATTGCTGATTTTTTAGATATGGATAAAGAGGATGCCTTGATATGTTTTGAAGAACACATAAGAGCACTGGAAAAGGAGGAAGAAGAGGAAAAACAGAAAGGCTTGCTCAGAGAAAGGCGACGACAGCGAAAAAACAGAGAATCTTTCCAGGTTATTAAGAAAATGTTAACTGCTGTTTAGTATCAACTGAAGAGCTTTCAGCTGTTTTAAGTGTTGACTGGGTGAAATATTAGCTGCCATTCTGATTCTGGGTGCAGAAACTAATCTCCCCAAATTTGTGTGATTTCTAAGCATTGCAACCATTTCAGTGATTTCATTCCTTTGACTGTGTGGAAAATTTCTATATTTATCTATAAATAAAAGCTGAGAGGGGATATTGGGGCAAGAGAGAGATTTTTAGTACATGGGGAGGGCTAACTTTGCCCCACAGCTCTGACTTACTTTAGTCCTGGTTTGTCTTCCCACAACAGAAGTTCTTTATGCTTCTTTGGGATTATGACAAAGGGCAGCAATTTTTTTTTTCATTTGAGACTTTTTATTACAAGATTTTCCATTTCCCACTTCTTTTTCCAGGTATTTTTGGATGAGTTACATGAACATGGTCAGCTGCATTCGATGTCATCCTGGATGGAGTTATATCCAACTATTAGTTCTGACATTAGGTTTACTAACATGCTTGGTCAGCCTGGTAAGTGTACCCTCTCTTGTTGGAGCAACATTTGAATAATGTCTGTGAACATTTTTAGTATGTAATTTCTTATATTGCTACGAAATGGAGCTCTTTGACTAAAGAGAACCCTTGACCCATGTAGTTTTTTTTCCTTAGGTTCAACAGCACTGGATCTTTTCAAATTTTATGTTGAAGATTTAAAAGCCCGCTACCATGATGAAAAAAAGATAATAAAAGACATCTTAAAGGTGAAGTAATATCAGTTCTTAAATCCTTAGGAGGAAATTAGTGTTTCTAATTCAAATCGATTACATCCATTTTGAAATCTGGAGCTAGGTTTTTTTAAATAGTAGTGTTGCAATGTGAATTTTAGTTTCTTGGGATTCCTGTATTTTTTGGTATTATCAAAATTATTGTATTGCAGGATAAAGGATTTGTAGTTGAAGTGACTACTCCTTTTGAAGACTTTGTAACAGTCATCAGTTCAACTAAAAGAGCTACTACCTTAGATGCTGGAAATATCAAACTGGCTTTCAATAGCGTAAGTTTTTTTTAAAAAAACAAACAAGACACAAAATATATCCAGTGTTATTAAAATGTATGTAAGTATGACATTGCATTATTGCTTTTTTCCCTTTTCCTGCAATGTTTCTTTCATTTCATGACCTTGAATCTTTGACGTAGTTGTTGGAAAAGGCAGAAGCCCGTGAACGTGAGAGAGAGAAAGAAGAAGCTCGTAAAATGAAACGAAAAGAGTCTGCTTTTAAAAGCATGTTAAAACAAGCAGCTCCTCCCATTGAATTAGATGCAGTCTGGGAAGATGTAAGTATACCACATAATTAAATTAACTTTTTGCAAATATTTTAACTTATCAAACTATTACTGAAATATTACCTTTAGGAAATTTAATGTAGTGTAATCAGTAGCAAACCTTTTCCAAAGTGTATGAAGAATGATGAGTGAAATATTATCAAGGAATGTAATTTAAATTTTTTAAAGCAACAATTCAGAGAAACAATAATGGAATGGACAGGTAACATCTTAACAGAGTTCTTATTTTAAAATGGGTGACAGGTGTGTTCCTTTATGAAGTGTAAACTTTTATTACAGTTTCAGGTTTAATATTTATTCATGGAATAACATTGTTATTGCTATTATTGCTGGAAAGAATTATGTTGCAAATGGGATAGTTAATGCCACTATGAACTGCTGTCTATATTCTCAACCTAAAGTAATAACATATGTATGAATTCATGCTTCTACTTTTCCTAAGGAATTCTTTTTTTAAGGTGCAGTTACAATAATATTAATTCAGTAACTGGAAAAATTAAGTGATTACCTTATAATGAATTCTCCAATGGGAAATAAAAGACAAGAACTGGTTGTATGCAAATGAACTGTGGAATTCCTGTGAAATGTGGATTAATAAACAATGTTTGGTGACATGTTTTGAAATCCAAAGCATTTTCTTTTTAAGGATATGTTATTTCATAAACTTGAGTTACTGATACAATCTTTTTGATACAGATTCGGGAAAGATTTGTGAAAGAGTCAGCATTTGAAGACATAACTTTAGAATCTGAGAGAAAACGAATATTTAAGGATTTCATTTATTTACTGGAGGTAACATTTAACATGCCAATTAAACACAACATTTTCTAATAAGATTTGTACAAATTCTCAGATAATAGGTTCCTTTAATGTTCAGTGAAAAGTATTATAGTTATGTTGATATGGATGAAACTACTGGACAGGAGAAAGATTTTTTAATGGCAGCTACAGTACAAGTCCAGAGAAATGGGGAAATAAAAGGAAGGAAGAGATGGGCCTGCCAATTTCAGCCAAGAGGTTGCTCAGTGGTAGCAGGAAGCCAGGAGAACATGTCTAGGAATTTCCTGTCCTTGTCCTTTATTCTATAGATTATTTTTTTCTTACACATTGGTGGTGCTGTTTTTTTTTGCAGTAACATTATCATGCACCAAATAGTGAATTCTAAAGATCATTTTAAGTTCTAGGAATATATGCCAGTTCAGGCATACTACTGATGATTAATAGTTGTCTTCATGTGCACTAACTAGATTGTGCAAATTCTTCAAAAGAGGTGCAACGTAAGAAGGCTGAAAGTGCTCCGGCAGAACAGTCCATCTCCAGCCTCTCTCTTAGTTGTCTTGCTGAGGCTAGGGGGGTGGAAGAAGAGTTACAAGACTGGATGTAGAACATAAGGGAGGTCTCTGAAAACTTCTGTCCCTGCCCATACATGATAAAAGACAAGAACTGGTTGTATGCAAATGAACTGTGGAATTCCTGTGAAATGTGGATTAATAAACAATGTTTTATTAAAAAAATATTTATGGTTTTATATATGGTACTATAAGAAGACAGCACTTTACAACTTTTAGTGTTGATTAGCAGATGTTTGCTGTTTCAAAGCAATCATTTTGATTCTTTTAATGCTGCAGCACGAGTGTCAACATCATCATTCAAAGAACAAGAAACATTCTAAAAAATCAAAAAAGCATCACAGAAAGAGATCTCGCTCTCGTTCGGTAAGCCCTTTGATAAAGTGCTGTGGAGGACTCATTCTTATCTCAAAGGCCATCTTTAAGAGCTTTTCTATTTTATTTACTTAAAGGGCTCAGAATCGGAAGATGACGATAGCCATTCAAAGAAGAAGAGGCAACGCTCAGATTCACGATCAGTTTCTGAACGTTCTTCCAGTGCAGAATCTGGTATTCTTTTTAAATCTTACCCAGAAAAAAAATGTAATGCTGAATTTCACTGGCCTGCTTTCCATTTCATTTGGAATTAATTTTGTATTAATAGAGAGAAGCTATAAGAAGTCAAAAAAACACAAAAAGAAAAGCAAAAAGAGGAGACACAAGTCTGTGAGTATTTCTGTTTTGGAACTTTCAGTATAAGGATATTCAATATCTTCAATCTTTTACACTAAGACATAAATACCCCTTTTTGAATCCTAGTAATTTTTATACGTGTGCTATATAATAGGGACACAGGATACAGTGGCAGTTATATTGCTTCATAAATTTGTGACATCACTAAAATACTTGTTGACATTTATTTTTATAAAACCCATAAAAATAATTACTTTTTCTCCTAATGCTTTTTACTTAGCTGTGTTGAAAACATTGTGATATCTGATTACACATTTTCTCCCCAAAATCCATCATAAAAGACCAGTTGAAAATTTTGATTGAATCAAAAAGTTTGATTCCTGTTTGTTATGCTTGCAGATTATTTATGGATAATGTATGTGTTGTTATAGTGTTACTATCCAGATGAGCATAGTGTTGAACACATCCAGTACCAATAAGTCTATCTTACAAATTGTTAATATGAACAGAAAACATATGTATTTATTTATACATGCAGTTTATATAACTGCCTATTTTACTGAGGTGGTCCTAAAAAAACAGGTAAACATGTCTGACTCACCGGGGTGGTGGTCATCTCCATTTCATAGCTGAGGAGCCAGCGTTGTCTGAAGACATTTCCATAGTCATGTGGCTGGCATGACTATATGCCAAGGCACACAGAACACTGTTACCTTTCCTGCCAAATCAGGCGGTACCTATTTATCTATTTGCATTTTACATGCTTTTGAACAGCTAGGTTGCCAGGAGCTGGAGCAAGTAACAGGATCTTACCCCATTACACAGACCTGGGTCTTGAACTCCAGCTGCCAACCTTCCAGCCGAGAAGCCCAGCATCTTAACCATTCTGCCACCATGTCCCATGCAGTGGCCTAGGCAACATACAAAAATAAAAACCCAAAAATATAACATGAATAATAAATATTTTAAAAACATGTTTGTATCTCATGTCTGAGTTAGAAGAACCATACTGCTTTAGTGACTAAGAAAATGCTAAAGCATTCAAATGAGGTTTGCTTAATCTCCTGACCCAAGTGCCTGTGAAAACATTTGGGTCTTTATTGCCTTAGGAAAAGTGAACAGAATCCAGGCCATCCAGATCTCTGGGGGTATGTTATTCCCTAGGGCAGGCAAAGCAACAGAGAAGGGATGACAGGATCTGGAACATACCTACTCTGTTCATTCTCGGGGAGAGACCAGAGACAAGCAGCCAATGCTAATGAATTATATTGCAGCCAAGGATTAAGGTTTTTTAAAAGGAGAACTTGGATTCAGTTTAATTTTGTAGACTTATTTGCAGTAGGATTATTGCATAAAGTTGACTATTACCTATTTCTGTTTACACATTAAGAACAGAGGAAGAAGCAGTACCATTTTTATAATGGTTAGCCAACTTCAACCTTGCAGTATTTTTCTCCTTTTGCAAACTTGAATCTCAGGGTGCCAATGTTTAGGCACAGTTGTGTCAAGCTACAGAGCAAAGGGGAAAAGTCAAAATCCATCCTTTAGTTGGCTTGACATGCCATCTCTTATTAAGATAAATTTTAGAATTGGGTAGAATCCTGAAGGATTAATGGAAGTTGGAAAGTTTAGCTTAACATAGCTTTACTGCATCAGTTTGGAGTACATGAAAATTACTTAGATTGATTTAAGATAAGTTTCCAGAGAGCTCAGTGCTTTAGCATTTTTGAGAAGAAACTTAAAGTAATATACTAGAAATTGCTATAGATTGCAGATTGCAGTTCACTACTTCTTTTGATTTATATTTTTTATTTTACTTTACACAGGATTCTCCAGAATCAGATGTGGATCGAGAAAGAGACAAAAAAGAAAGGGAAAATGAAAAAGAAAGAAGTCGACAAAGATCTGAATCTAAGCATAAATCTCCACCGAAGAAGCGACCTAACAAAGATTCTGTAAGTCTGTTTTATCTTATCAAGTTCAGTATATCAGTAGTTGCAACTTTCTTGACTCATATGTGCTTTATGCGGTTCTGTCTGTTTCCATTCCATCATCACAATTTTACTTTGATCATGTATGAGTATCCCATGGAGCATGTACAAACTTTTAACACTCTTTGGCTTGGCCTAAAGAGTGCCCACTGCTCAATGTGTATGCACACAAAGGTACACACAGAGGGATCTTTTTTTCCAGAAAGTTGGGGAAAATATATGAATGATGCTAGGGAGGAAGCTTGGAGGAATCAGCCTGCCTGCTGCTCCCCACATACAAATCACTGTTGGCATAACCTGCCAAATAACTGTTTAGAAGACTTTGATAACACAGTTAGTACGCAGCAGATTCTCTCTGCAAAATCCCGTTTCTACAAAACACATTGTCACCCTGTTTGATAGTCTGGATAAAGTGTGATTTGTGTGAGAAAGGTCATTCTGACGCACTTTCTTTCCAGCACAATCCTGCACCCAACAGCATTCGGCTACAAGAAGCATCAGAAGAAGTGGATCAGATTAGGGTAAGGCCAAATGCACTGCATGTGTGTATGAACTGCTATGGAGGGGGAGTGAGAATGAGAGAGGGGCAAAAAGAAGGGAAGTGTGCATAAGTTTGCCCACCTGTAGAAACCATACTTTCTTTAAAATGTAATTTTAAAAGACCTCAGAATATTTAGTTTGGTATGTTAGGACTGTCAAGTACTGTCAATATTTGGAGACCCAATGAAATTGTTTCATATCGAAGAGGAAGAGGGGCAGATTATACAAGGATTTGCCAAAAATAAAATTCATGTAGCATCTTTTATGCCAACACATATTGTGACAATCATCTGAATAATAGTAGAAATGTTTATTATATCCTCCTAATTAGTTTATTTTGCAGAACAGCACTTGAAAATAGCAACAAAAATTTAGGTTCATGTCCTGGATGAAAACAAGATATGACCTCCAAAGGTTTTAGATAGTCTATTATATATGTAATTATAAAAAAAACATGTTTGTTTGAACACATGAATGTCTTATTATGCTTAACGTGGACAATATGGTGAAACTTTGGATTGTGAGCACCTTGGTAAACTAGATTTTTGCAAGACGACCAAAAATGTTTAATAAAATTTAATTCAATTAACGAGTGGCAACTCGCAAGACAAGCACCGTGTGATGAGCCCGCATGGGAAAATCTCACAACGGAGCTGATGGTGGTTCTCTCTCACTCCGTAAAAAGCGTAAATTAAGTGAAAGTCGTTCAAGAGAAAGTACTTGTGAGACTCAGACTCCAGATTCCCCTTCCAGGCAATCCCCCTCCCCTTCTCTCCTCCCTCTCGTTTCCTTGTGCCAGCTGGGAATCTCGCAAAGCATAGGAAGAGGATCACTCCCTCTTCCCTGTCACTCACTCACTCATTCACTCTCTCTCTCTCTCTCTCTCTCACACACGCACACACACACACATTCCCAGCACCATCCAGTCCAGCCCCCTCCTGCCCATCTCTTCTCCCCTCTCATAGTACGGAGGTAGGTTATAATAAGAAACATTTCCAAGCCACCCAGGAAAGACCCCTGGGGAAGGCATTGCCAAGGGAAAAGGCCATTTTGCCTCAAGTGGTGGCAGTGAATCCTCCTGATCCAGCAGGCGTTACCAGATAGCAGCCGGCCTAGCAGCAGCCAATGGCCGGAATTTGCCTCGGAGCTGATCCATAAGTGCTAGTTCATTTGTTCTATTTATGCTTTCTATTGTGTATTAATCATTGTTACTTGTTTCAGATATTAGGGACAATCTTTTCTACATAAAATTCCATTGAAAATTATTTTTTGTGACTATTTTTGGGGGCATGGAACGGATCATCCGACTTTCCATTATTTCCTATGGGAAACCTCATTTCAGTTTAAGAGAAATTCAGACTAAGAGCGTTCTTCTGGAATGGATTAGTCTCACAGTTGGAGGTTCTACTGTATGTAGTTGGGATACAGAAAGAAGATAGTTTGCAATGTGAAAATTATTTGCTCATCAGCTAATAAACACTGGGAGATTGTTTTTTTAAAAAAGTAGAAGTGTTTGGCTAAGTGACAAAACCCAGCTGATTTTAAGTTGATCTGGATAAACTAGTCCAATTAATATATAAATAGGATTTAAATTGACACTTTAAAGTTATTCCAACCTTCTTTGTCTTGGACTAAGAGTTCAAAGATCATCTGATCTGTTTCATCTGGTTATGACATGTTGAAAAACTTGATAAACTTTGGCTTAGATGACCAAAGGAGAATTTTAAGCAAATTGTATTTTTAATATTTA